>ML847264.1:34825-51655 GCA_009831015.1 Picea engelmannii | reverse complement strand
GGTTGACTTCGTTGTGTACAAGAGCTTCTTCATTTTGTTCTAGTAGTCTATACAGATTTCCTTCACGACTTCCAATAACCCTAGCATTCTCTATGCTGGAGTCTTTATGCCATGATAA
This sequence comes from Picea engelmannii, assembly GCA_009831015.1. Lineage (NCBI taxonomy): Eukaryota > Viridiplantae > Streptophyta > Pinopsida > Pinales > Pinaceae > Picea > Picea engelmannii. The sequence continues at coordinate 51,537 of ML847264.1, read as the reverse complement.
CACCTTTCCATCTACGAAGGCTATTATGTTTCCCTTGTCTTCTAGGAAAGATATCGATATACGATTCTTTTCTAAACTAGGTACATATAAAACATTGCTTAAGTGAACATAGTTACCTGTTTTCATTTTGATGGAGGCTTGTCCAAATCCTTCCACGGGGTAAGTGGTTTTGTCTCCAAGCTCTATCTTGTACAAGGTCTTCTTCTCATTTAGATTTGAGAGTCTGGCTTGATCTCCTGTTATGTGCCTAGAAGCTCTACTATCGACTATCCACATGTCATCTTCAATCGTTCCAGTAAGTGCTGAGTAGTGTAAAAGACTGATCGTTTCACTCATGTCTTTGGTTGAATAGTAACTGGTCATGCCTTGATCCAAAACTTCAACTTCGTCATTTCTGTCTTCTGAGAGAGCCAAAAGGTGCATTGAGTTAGGGCGTATCTTAATATATTCTTTTTTAGCGTGATGCTCCATCATAAGGTGTCGGATCTGAGATTAGGGTTTCTGCAACTGCTTCTGCTAGTAACCCTAGCGACATTGTCTTTGGAAGTTGCTCCTGCTAGTAACCCTAGCGACAGTTCCTCAACGAGCTCAATATCCTAGTGGCTATGCTTCCTTCCAGCGTTTAGACTGAATGAAGGAGGCGTGGGCCCATAACCTGTTAGAATATGAAATATTGTGCTCATTTTACCATTGACAATACCCTTGTCACCCAACCATAGGCCGAAGCCACCCTTCGAGCACCTTGACCTTGACAGAGAAAAGAATCCTGGTAGCAATCCAATAGCCAAGAGAGGCTAATGCACCAAGCAAGAAGTAACCAAGCTGATCAGATAGTCCCACCCAAGAACTGGCGCAACACCTTCCCCAGGACTTGCGCACAAAACTGCTGGACTGCAGTGTGTAGAAACTGCTCTTTGCAATTCTGAGAAGTGTGTCAAATGAGAGACTGACGCCCTGTATTTATAGTATTCCTGGCAGACTTGCCTGGGTCGAATTCTCTCTCTGGGTACTAATAAATCCATATTAATTATATTTTTGCAGCCGACATCTTGTCTAGGGTTTCCTTCATTTCTTTGCTTCCTTCCGGAACATTCTAATCATGTCAAAGGTCACAATAGAGGTTCATACCTCTTGAAGCTACCATAATATCAACATGAGGATGGTACAAATGAGATGGATCCACGTGACCCTCAACCAATGAATGCTCGAAGAACTTCAGGAAGCCATAACTTGCAACCTAGAGCTCGGATTTGAGCATGGTAGCAGTCATTATAACGCTACTGGTGTGTAGAAGAGGATGAATACCTCATACATAGGATTCAATATGTTTAAGGAAGATAAATTTTGATACCCCATTCCTTAAAAAGGTACTTAAGGGGTTGGGTGTATTACACCAGGTTGAACCGATCGATATGGATTGAGTTGCACCTCCCACTGAAGGAAACAATCCATTCAACCAACTATTAAGGGTGGGAAACCATGCATATTTTGTAGGGTAGGTGGGTTTTACTCAATGGGGAGGGCCGATAAAATCCAGAATAATTTGAGAATCAGTGTAGGTGAAGGGAGGGAAGGTTATCCCAAAATGCACCATCGATCGATCGTAGTTGGTTACCTGCTCTTTGAGGATTTCGAACTAACTGATAAGAAAGTACAAAACATGGAATGACCGATTACTTTTTTCAAAAAATTAATCATTTTGGTGGAGCCATTTAACGCGCCAATATCACAATAAACACCATAGGTTAAATAAATTCTAAATGGAAAATTATTGGAAACTTTGCCTTTAAAGAGCTAGAGACTACTGATACGACCTCAGAAGTGTGTCGCAAGAGTGGAAACCCTGCCTTTAAAGGGATTGAGACTCTTGATACGGCACTAGATTCTTTCCACACACAGATTTTATCACACAGAAACAAAAACAAAGGGAATAACTTTTATCAGATCGAAGAGTCTGATATCATACCTAGGGCGAAAGGAAGTCATATGGCTCTGATACCATTTGTAAGTTGATACTCTCGAATAGCTTTTCAGAGGCCTCCTCTGTCAGAGATATGAAGCTTGACTATTGGACTCTTGTCTCATGCGTTGTCTCCTCTTGCCATCTGGTCTTTTGGTTTCTTCTACTCTCGACAGAACCAATATCGTCGGGTTAATCGCTTTACTCTGTCCTACTTATGAACCCCACCACTTGGACTCCACCAAGCTCTTGCGGCCTTATGTGAACCCTATAGCCGGATTTCAGCGAATATCTACACCTACAACTGCCCTATAGCGGCCTCCTTGCCTTCGTGGGACTTACTACCAGTGCTCGGTAGACGCTTTATACCAGACTACCAGTGAACCTTATCTCCGGATGAGTGAACTTCATCAGACAGTACCAAGGAACATCGAGTGCAAATACAGGCAAATAAGCAAAATCATAACGAGCGCATGTTACAAAGACAATGAGTGAAACTTCAGAGTTGAACACATATATGTGGAAGACTTTTATATTAAAAATCAGAGCATAATTGCCAGGGTATTACAATATTTGTGCAGAATGCACACAACAAGAGCAGGATGCTCGTATTCCCTCACACAACTTAATTACAGACTCAAAGAAAGACGCGAAGCTTCAGACAGAAGGGAATCTTAGAGACTCGAACTGACTGACTGACCTCATAATTCCCCCTTTCGAATGAGCTCTCATCCTTCTCTTATACAAATTTGTGAAGGAAGAGTCATCATGAAGAAAGACTTTGAGAAGATGTTGGGTCCTACGTGTCGACCACTAGATCTTCCTTTACGGATTTGGCGGTAGAGATCGTGCAAGATCCTCCGACTAAATCATGTACTTTATTTCAAATCGACCAAAAGTAGATAGAACAGTAAGTCTGACGGGGTTGTCATACAAGATTCCCCGATTAGAAGACAGACAATCATGACATAAAGTAGAGCATCTTGGAAATGTGGGTCAAACCGCACCAAAAGTTGGAGAAGTGCTCTGAGTTTCCAAGATTCTCATTATTACAAAGGTACAAAAATTACAAGGTGGAGGTTGATTCCAGTAACCCACTAAACCCGAATGGCACCACTGTCGGCCATTTAGACATGAATTCTCGTGATTACACTGTGGAGGTTGGTAACGTCAAGCCACAGATACCGACTGCCTCCAGCTGTCTGGCAGTGAGACAATAATCATTCCATTGGATGATCATGGAAGTGACAAAATCTGTAAGGGTCCCAGTGCTGAGTGTACACTTCTCTGTATAGTTCTGGGTCTTCGTCACTATCTTCATCTTGTTGGAGTACATATCTGGTCTTGATAATCCATGGATGTCTTTCTCTTATAAATAACATTTTGTATTCTTCATCAGAATAGAGGTCACTGACAATCTGTAAGTTTCTATTTGTGAATGAAAACATACGAGCTGTCTTTGTTACTTCAGAATCTATTCCACTTGGATGTAGTCCAAATTTTTTCCACCAGTCTGCTAACCAATCAGGTTCAGGAAAAGCAATGAATAATACATAAAATTTAATCATGCAGTAATAGTATATGTACCTATCTGTCCAGAGGCAAACATTATACCACATTGCTTTGTATTGTGAATAGTTTATGTTGAACAATCTTTCTTCTGGATCCTGATTTGGCCAAGATTGCAGAGTTCTCATTCTATTAATTTGAAAGAAATTCCAGGCAGGAGTTTCTTGCCATGTCTGGGTTTGTTGAAAGAACCATTCTCTATTAGCAGATCTGATTCTACTAAGATCACCCATTTCAACCAACTTTTGTCTGGAAGCAATTGCTGATGCATGATGCATTCTTCCAATTATGTGTTGGGGAGGGATCACATGGATACTGGTATTCCTTGAAAATCCTGGCAATCCGAATTCAATTCCTTATGAGGATCTTAGTTGCCAATCTGGTATCCAATTTTCTTTATAAACTTCCCATGGGGTATTGTCATCTAGATAATGAGTAGCTGGACCATTTCTATGATCATCCCAAGTATTTATGATTACCATACTTTTTGAGCAGTAGGAAATCTGAGCACGAGATTCTGAGATAAATGGCAATTCTATCCTCTTAGGAGGATGGCCTTCAATACTTGGTAGAGTGATAAAATACCCTGGTTCTCCTGTAGAATTTTTATAAGAACCATGCGGTTCTACTGCAGACAGAAATGGCGTGACAAGTATACAATCTACTGGTAACTCAGTGATTAAATATTTCATTCCTAAGGCATATTCATCAAATAATAAAATACCTTAGGAATCTCAAAATTTAAAGCAGTATTTACATTTCCTAGTCCAATAGCAGAGCAGTAACTAGGAAGCCAGTATTTTGCAGGAATCAAATCCTTATTTATTAGATTCATATCAGATCCAGTGTCTAATAGAGCATTTAGCTTGAATACTTCTCCATTTATTTCCAACTTGATCCTGACAATAATTTTGAAATTTGATGGGTATAATTTTCATAGCTGTGAGCCCTTGCATATGGGCCGCTGTTTTCCCTTGTAGTATTGACCTTGGACTCTCATGGGGAGCATCCTCTAATGGGGGAGGAATATAGTCCAATCTCTCTCTTATTTCTCTGATTTCCTGTCTAGCCCAGGAATCATATTTGAAGCTGTATTCAGCTTCTTCTTCCATCTTCTTGATTTTTCCTTTTAATTCAGAAATCTCCTTTTTCAATAGAAGTACTTCTTTAGCTAGATCAGTCACAGAGGTATTTTGCAGCTTTGCCTCTCTATTATACTTGATAAAGGTATTTGTATTTATGTCAAAAGAGGCATCGATGAACAAAGGTTCTCTTTTAGAGGATTCGACATTCTTGGCCCTTTGTTCAGTTTTAACAGTTTTTACAAAAGTATCAAGAAGTGAATTCTTCATATCACCTTCAGGAAGGGCCTTGATCTGCGCCAACATCTGTGCTTCTTGATCTCCTGCATTGTGAAACATACAAACTTTTAATTTTCTCTTGATTTCTGGTTCTGATTCAGAATCAGAACTGTCTGTACTACTTTTGCAAGAACAAAAATTTGGATTTCTACAATTACAATCCTGATTGATTAATATTTCTTCTTCTGAGTTGTATTGAAACTCAGAAGTACTATCAGAGTTTGAACAACATCCTTCTTGGAGAAGATGGACCTCTTCTCTTTTAGGGAAGGGATGATAAGGACACTGATTTGTTTCATGATCATTGGCTCCACATCTATTACAATGCATTCTTAGAGCCAATTGCCTTTTCTCTTGAGCCTCTTTATCCTTTTGTTCTGAAAGTTTTCCCTTAGATTTTCTAGAGGCTATATTTTCAGGGCAGTTATGAGCCATATGCCCTGGTTTTCCACATATCCAGCACTGAATTTGCTGTTTAGCCTGATAGGTATGAGTTTTCAATTTGATATCCCCAGGCTCATAATAATGGGTTCTAGGCCTATATCTATATCTGTATTTGAGTTTTCTTCCTTTTTCCTCCCTGGCTTCCCTTTTCTTTTTCTTCTTTTTTCTAACAGGATCAGTGATGTATAGACCATATTTTTCACAAATAGATTTTTGATCAGGGAGATAGGTCAGCTTAGATACAGAGTTTTGGACTTTCATACTAGTACATAGTCCAATCAAGGCCTTAGTGATTAAAGAGTAAATTTCTCCCCATGTGTACACCTCATAAGGAAGTTTAAACACTTCTTGCATTTTCAGATATTCAATGAATTTACTTGGTATTGTTGCCAAGTATACCTGTTTCTAGAGGAGGTTTTGACTGTCTTGAACCTCAAATATTCTCTGTGTCCACTCTTTATGAAATTCTTCATATTCAGACATCTTCCTGCATTTTATATTCATGAGAATTAGCTCATTTTTATCAGCTAATTCGGATTCGGTTCCACACCAGTGCTCAAGAATTGTCGTGGTGAGAGCACCAATCATGTTATTATGGGGAGATCCATTAGTATGATATACAATATCTCCCTGCTCATCTCTAAGGACTTCAACCTCCATTTTGGCAATCATTACAGGGGAAGAAATGACTTCCCACCATTTGCCGAGGGTACCTGTGAAGCACTGTATGATAGATTTACATGCCTCTATCTCTGTCTTTCCTTTCATACACATAATTTTATAAGAGACATACATTCTATCTATCATTTGTCTAATTTGTGCTACAGATAAACTGTCAATGTTCCATTCTTGGAACCAGTCTTCAACAAATGTCTGTGTTTCTGGCAATCTTCCTTTACATATCAAATCTGGGGCTGATGGTCTGCTAGTATGGTGTGGAAGGTTTTCATAAGCAGGATTTTGGATAGTTACAAGGGAGTAATGATTTTTTGAAGATGATTCTGGTTTTTCTTCTTCTGGGAAATGATGAGGGAATCTTTTCTGAATTACTGTCTCAGAAGGCTTATATACAGGAGACAGTATTGAGATGGAAGGATTTGGAAGGATGAACGTGTTAGGGATAGGCTTATCAGGGTTGCCATCTCTCTGTCTTATTTCACTCAATGTCTTTCCCATATTAGAGAAAGCTTGTCCCAGTCCTTCCATTATTTCTTCATGGTTTTGTGTGGACTCTCTGGATTTATAAGTTATCTCACACAAGGCAGAGTCCATTTTGTCTTTCACATCTGTGACCTTTTCTTGGATTTGATTGACAGACTGTACAATAGTGTTTGTAGACACTTGTAGATCTACGATTTGACCTTTTCGAGCATAGTCATTGGTCACAAAGGTGTGGGTAGCCATGCCTCTTAAGGCAGTGTTGGTCCAGTTGATTTGTTCATATACTGACTGGACTCTTTTATCAATTCCAGAAAGTTGAATAGCTTCCTCAAAAAGCAGTAAAGGGACTACTTTAACTTGCCTGTTATTGTCTTCCAAGACAATACCTTTGAAAGGTGGAAAAGTGGAATTGGATTCTACAGTATGCCCTTCAATGCTCTTCCACTTGTGTTTGGGAGAAATCTTAGAGGTTTCTCCCATCATTTGGACTACAACCTTTTGGTTTAACTTCTTCCATTCAAAGAAGGAAATCCACAGGTAGATATAAATTTCTGCCATTCTTTAGAAAGCTTAAGTTTCTCAGAGTCTGACACAGCTGTATTGAAATCATTTGTGTCGAGATTTGTAAATAAATCCCAGTTTAGCATCTTTTTGATCCATGTTTCATGAATAGACCCTTTCTGGCATCCTCTCATGATTGAATGGTATTTATGAATTTCAAAGGGGTTGTCGAGTAGGGCACCTGGCAGTGTAGTCGAACAATAGTGCAGTTGGTCTTATTCAAGAGGGTAGCGTACTTCGAACATAGATGGTGTATCTACCCACACTTTCAAACCTTTCATAGCTAGATTCATTAGATGCTGAAAATCATGTGGGAAGGAAAAAGTTATGTTTGAAAGATTGATCGAGGGCACTACTGCCTCTATGTATCTGCGGGTCACATTTATCGAATTTCCGTTTGTCAAGTTACCACCCTTGCGCTGCGTTACTAATCAAGTTTCCTTAATCGTGATGGAAGCATGCGATCCTGGTCAAATACAAATCGTACTCTAATTTTGTTTAAATGATATATACAACATTGAAATACAAATCAAATTTTGATTTTAATGATATATACAACCTTCAAAGTAGTGATTCCTTTGACAAAAAGTGATGACAATGTCACACTAAATTTGTTAAATAAATGAAAGTATCGCACTAAATTTGTTAAATCACAGAAATTAGCACTTACCAGTCTTTCCTTTCACAAAACACATTGAACAATATCATGCCATAAACGTGATTAAATGTACAATCCCAATTCGGCAGGGACTGTGTTGCAATGTAAAAATATTTCTTTTAAATATCTTCTTTCCCAATTATCAAAGTTGACATTCAACATAATATTAATTATATTAGAAATTGAGAAATTAAAGTGTTTTTCACCTTTATTTTGATTTCTGTAAAGTGCAATTGGACAAACCAACCAGAGATCTCATTTTATTTTGAAGTCCTTATTTCTTCAAGTTTATTAAAGTCAGCCCATATTTCACATTTACAAAATTTAATAACAAAATGTCACATCATCCGCTTTCGCTTTCATGATGTTCATGTTCGGTCTTTGAGCGGCATTATCAAACTTATTTTATTGCTAATTCCATACAGTGAAAAAGAAACTCAGACCGCTACATTCAAAAGCTCTATATCAAACCTGCACAAGGCTCCTCACTTCTCTCTTTATTTTTAAATGAGGTTACACAGTTAGGTCAAAAGCTCTATATCAAACCTGCACAAGGCTCCTCACTTCTCTCTTTATTTTTAAATGAGGTTACACACTTAATGAAAAAATTCATAACTGGCATAGGCAAAAGTCACTCGTGGCTAGTGAATGTCGAAATAATTGAACCCTGGGCATTAAATAACGGTAGAACTCCGTATATTAAATAACCGACGTAGTAAGACAACGTTGTAAGAGTTCCAGGCAGGAAAATCTCACCCAGTAAATAATAGTTGGAGTAAAAATCGTAGCTGATTTTTAAATGAAGTTACACACCTAATTATAACTTCATAATTATAAATATGATAATTATATAAAGAAATTTCTAATATGCGAACTTTACAGCAATAATTAGCAATATGCTATTGTACTATGAAAATCCAAGATGTTGATGTTCATAAAAATGATGAAGAGACAGTAAGAAATTTACAAGGATTGAACTAGTGACTAAATAAAAACTAAACCCTACATTAATTCCATGATCCTAATACAACTGACATTATAGATTTACATTTACAGGTAGAAGACCATGACTTCATGTTCTACGTTTACAGGTAGAAGACCATGACTTAGAGCCGTGAAGAATGATATAAATATGTTGCATGGGTTTTTTCCCAGAAAATATGTCCTGTGATATGTTGCAATTATTACACAGAAATAGTCAAACTCCTCTCCGAAGCATTTCCTGGTAGCGCTCCAGCGATCGTACTCTCCATTTCTGATGGAACTTGGTGATGAATTCTTCCGCTAATTTATCAACATCCCCAGCCCCAAATTGATCGGTGTTTCTTCTCACATTACCTGCGCCGCTAGTTTATCTTGCAAGATTACCAACGCTGACAGCGGTCTCTTTATTTACATCTCTAGTTTATTCTGTTCTCTGCACTGCTGATTGACCGACTGCAATTAGTTTGCTTTCAGTGAAGCAGAAGATGACGTCGAAGCCGACATTGAAGAACGGAATTGCCTTTCAGATAGCAAATTTTAACGGCAGAAGAGATGGATAACGTCAAACGAATGATATCAATATGCTGTATGGGTTTTTTCCCAGAAAATATGGTATGTGATATGTCCCAATTATTACACAGAAATAATCAAACTCCTCTGCGAAGCATTTCCTGGTAGCGTTCCAGCGATCGTAGTCTCTCCATTTCCCATTTCTGATGGATCTTGGCGATGAATTCTTCCGCTGTTTTATCAACATCCTTATCCCCAAATTGATCGGTGTTGCTTCTCACATTATTTGTGGTTTTAATTTGTCCTGCGAGATTACCAACGCTAACAACGGTCTGTTTATTTACATCTCTAGTTTCTTCTGTTCTCTGTACTGCTGATTGACCAACTGTAATTAGTTCTRCTTTCAMTGAAGAAGAAGACGAYATTGAAGAACGRAATTKMTTTTCAGATCGCAAATTTGAACGCAGAAGAGATTGATAACGTCAAACGATGGTGGTGCTCACGAAAATTTTATTGAAGGCARATGAMTRAATGAATGTTCAGATGGGCTAACCRTCTGCCTGTAAGARATTATATGTGTGTGTGCAGGAATGAAATTTTAATGGCAACGAACGATATAAATAGATAGAGATTGTCGGTGAAAGTATGTGTTTACTGGGTCAAATGACAGCTTCTACGTAATGCACTGGCTTACCTGAATAGTGTTGACTAGGCATCATCTAGACAGGGAGGAAGGGAGAAGAATAGTTTTTCAAAGTGTTGACTGGGCATCATCCATTACATTCCGTGCAGACGAAGTTTGTAATCTTGATTCTTGCAGACGAATTTTGTAATACCATGAAGAAATTTCCATGAAGTTTGTAATACCATGAAGAAAGGAGAAATTCTTAAGAAAGATGTTTGTTGTGATATGGATGGTGTTTTAAAGTGTTGAGTCAAGGCATCATCCTCATCAACAAATAGAATGTTTGAAGGTCATAAATAGGTAGCGCAGGAATTGTGGAACGACACAAATTGGTTGAAACACATGGTCCATATTCAAGTTGATGGAACACAGAATTCGAACCTTCAACTTCGACGGAAAAAAAGAAGGAAAGAGGTGAGTTCCTATTTTTAAATAGTCTTATAATTACATTAAAATTAGTATTTTGCTGAACAACTAAATCTCCTCGTGAGGTTTGCATGTGGAGGCTTTTCAAATAAATTTATTAAAAAAAAATTCAACAGAGTTCATATATAATTATTATAATTTAAAAATTAAAAATAATAATGTAATTTGTTTTATAATAGTAGTAAACATATTTGTGTTATCATTAAAATAAGAATAAGAAGTATTAAATAATGATTATTTTTAAAGATAAATTTTGATATTTTGTTTGGTTTTAAAAAATATTAAAGTGATAGATTTTCATAATAAGTTATTAAACATTTAAGATTTGGTTTATAATAGAAAAGTTTTTTTTGTTTGCTTGTTAGTTTGTCTGTGATTTATGGGATTAGCAACTCTTAACATGGTTGGATTTTTTGTGTTAGTAGGTTTGGAACGGGTAACTTAACATTACTAATTACCTTAACAACACACTCTGTCATGGACTGTCCTACACCCATGAAACAATAGAAAAATTAATTTAAAAAAACAAATGAAATACTATTAATGTAAGATCAACTCAATAATCATGGAAAAAACCATTATCTCTTTATAACTTGGTACACAAGAAAACAAAAAAATTATAACAATAGAATTAGGACAAGAAAATAGGATTTTATCAATATAAAATCCATTTTAATCATTAAAAAAAATTGTTGAGCATTACCACAATTAAAAAAAATTGTTGAGCATTAAAAAAACATTGTTGAGCATTACCACAGCTATCCCATTCCCACGCCATTTCCTAAGCCATTCTCGTGGGAATCATGTCATGCCATATTTATGCAAGACTAATGCATGTTGCAATGCTGCTTAAAAAGGGTTGGTATACAGTGAATGTGGCTATTGGAAATGTGTAGATGACCACATGCCCATGATGTCAAACAGAACTGAACTGAAGCATTGGACTTTAAATTGGGCATTTAATTAAAATAAATATGATAGTATGTGTTATATTTATAGAAGTTAAAACATCAATATTGATGGTTGTATTTTAAATTGAAAATTTAATTAAAATAAATATGATGATATGTGTTATTCATATGGACCTGTAGTTGCAAAACAAAGGGTATGTGGAAGGTACGTACAATATAGTAAATGGGCGATTAGTGTATAACTGAAAAAAGTCTAAGACTTTCCCATATTATTCATTGGGAGCATTATTGAATCCATGAATTTAGAAAAAATGTTGTAACATAATTTAAAAAAATAAAAAAATCAACTTATAATATTATATTTTGGAAAAATCTCAAAATTATTTTGGTTAAATATAATAAACTATTTTCTTTTTATAATTTAATATAATATGAATAAATTTGTAATAATAAAATCATAAAATATAATACAATTTATTATTTTTCATATATTTCAAAATGCACTGAAAATTATAAAAATAATTTATGTGATAAATCATTTTTTTTATAATTTAATAAATTTGAATAAATTTATAATAATAAAATCATAAAATATAATACAATCCATTATCTATAATATATTTCAAAATGCATTTAAACCAAATTAAAGTTCTTTTTAAAAATGAAAAATTAACTCTTCCAAAAAGATAAAAAAAATATAATTTTTAAAAATGAAAAATTAACTCTTCCAAAAAAATAAAATATAATTTTAAAAGCAATGCAATACATTATCTATACCATATCTCAACTTAAAATTAAATTAAACTGATTTTTTTTTAAAATGAAAATGTAAGTCTTGCAAAAAAAAAGATAATAGGACAAGATAATATCCTTAGTAAAGTCTCATGTTACCCACATGTTTCAAAATGCACTTAAACTAAAGTGAATCTTCTTTTGAAAATGAAGACTTGTGCTATTAAGAGAAGAAGTCTATCAATATATTGTTTACATAAAATACATATGAAACCTCCACCATTGAAATATGACTTCCACATGGGTCCAAATGCGTGACTGGTTAGTATAATGTCATCCTTTTACTTTAAAGAATATAATTGCAAAGATTGATTCAACTCTGCAGCGGAGGATGGAAGTTTGAATAAACATTTCTAAGACTAAGAATTGCTAAATGACCATTTCAAGTACAATGATATAGATGTGTGCAACACATCCACCCAATTTAACTTAGGGGAAACATAATTCCCTAAACATGAATTCTATTGCATTCATCCAGCTTGAGTGTGTCTAATGGTTAAGAATATGTGTTTTCTTCTAAGAGGTCACAATTTCAAATCCAAAGGGAGGTAGGGTATTTATACCTCCGTAGATTTTACCAATTAAAAGGCTCCTTGCCCAATTTGATATCTACCTTGGTCGTGACCTTAATACTCTACCCATTTTCTTTTCTTGTTCTTATCTTCATTTTCATTACCTGAACTAGATCTTATTTTGTTATCACAAAAATAACTAAGTTACTCCTTTGTTAATTTGAATGACAAGTTCTTCTTTGAGTATAGTTTTTAGAGTAGAGTCTAACATATAAACACTTGATATTTCTTTTCTAAGTATCAGTCATAATAAGGTAGTCACAAGCTATACTTTGATTAGACTTGCCAATTTTCCTTTTGCAGAAATTTAATGAGTGGGTTATGTTATTTGATTTATTTTTATGAATATAATGTTAGAATAGATAGAATTCATTGAGTCGAATCAATTCAAGTGCCCATGTTCTACACAAATAGTGCACAATGCCTCACAAATACGTAGGAAACTTGGTTGATAAGATTAAGTGTTCAAGTGCTCTTAGTTGAATTGAAAACATATAGAATAACTCACAAATATCTTCATATATCTCATCCATGGATGCATTTTGATCCATGGAAACAAAAGTGTCATAGATCAACTTATGTATCCCTCCATTCTCAATAAGATAGTGTTTGTTTCTCTCTATGGGATCAATTTTAATTCTATCTCCCTCACCATCTCTACCACAATTTGTAGCATTATCAATTCCAAGGATATGCATTTTTTCTTTGTAATTACAAATAAATAAATATAATCAATTTAGAAATATTAAAACATTTAAAAAAAGACAAAAAAATATGTTTTCTCTATCTTACCAGGGGGTAATATTCGGTTCCCCCTTCCACGTGCCCATGCTCTAAGGATTTTTTTCTAGTTTTTTACCTATGTATTCTTCTTTTCTTTATTCCTTTTCATTTTGTGCAAGGGAGATAACATTTACCATCACCAATATCATGAAGTTTGGGATGATTCTGAGACGGGTTTTTCACTATTGCTTGTATGCGTAGAGTTTGCATTCTCAAGATCAATAGTTGTGGTGAAATCCAATGCTTCTTTGATTATATCCTCCAATATGTAATTTGCCATTCATATTCCATTGGAATAGTTTGTCACACCAAATATTACAAATTTTTGTAGTCTATTATTAGGCAATACTTTAATTAAGGTTCATATCTAATATTATTAGCTCAATGCATGAATATAATGAAATAATTGAAACTAAAATGAAAGAAGCTAAGAAAATAACACACCCTCCACATAATGAACACAAGATATACCTTCAGAAAACCCAACTAGAATATGAGGCCCATGCTTTTCTCTTTTCTTCTCAGTTATGAAATGCATATATAAAGAAAGGGGCACTCACTATGGATTTTCCATGGACAATGTGGTTATTATGGTTGTTGTCACGTCCCCAAAGTGTGTCTTGCGATCCTAAACCTCTTGAGGGAATGCAACACCACGACATTTATCTCTTGGATGCTTAGAAACACCAAGGATACTTCATCCAAACTATGCCTCTTAACCTAGAGCATACCCATACTTTGTTCGAGGCTACCATCGAGTCACACTCCTAATCTAATGCAAATCTTTTATACTTAGAAATTCATTAATTGCTTTAACACTTAGTCCATTTCAAGCATACATCCATGAGAAAACAAGAGAACTGTGGAACAAACGAAAGACAAAAATAGGAATAGTGTGGGTGACACAAACCATGCCTCTAACACCCGACTAAAGATTTGTTACTGAGAAGCAATTACAACATGAGCATTACCAGGTCAGTTTACAAAGGGGTGGAGTCAAATGCCTCACCTCTCCTCACCAAGACACTCATACACATATCATCACTAAGACTCTCCATTGCAACTGTCTCCACAACCATTTACACTGCTCCTCATAAGTGCCTCCAACCACTGAATTGTTGTCTCTTCTTTACCACAGACTCTGCCTCTTCGTTTCCGCAAACTTCACAAATTTCAGTTCTGCCTCACACATGCCTCCAACATACTTGCATTTCCAGACTTAGCCAAAACATTTCCAAGAGAAGTTCCCAACTTTTTCCACCGAATCCTCCTCAAGGAAATACAAGTCCTCCCAAATGGAGTGACTTGGATCCTTGAAGGAGCTCACCCTTTTCATTTGCCTCAGAATTGCAGAGCTCTCTTTATATTCTAAGTGTCTTCAAATCTTGCCAATATGCCCTCCTTGTTTGTGCTCCCTTGTTCTCTTATAGGCCCTCCAAAGGTTAGTATCACAAACCGTCACATCCTTTTGGGGTGTCGCACCCCTTCGCGAACCCATTTCCAAACAAATTTACACGCCCCTTCGCAGACCCGATCGTCCAAATGAACCCATGTGCTCGTAAACCATCATGCACCTTGGGACTGGCACTCCCAACCTTGGTGCACCCTTCATATTGGTGCACCCCATATGTCGAACTAACTCGTCCTCTTGGGTGTGCGCTCCCCTTAGCTAAGTTGGGTTGACTCTCCTAAGTGTGCCCCCCATGCCTTAACCGATTTTCCTTTGTTGATGGAGCACCCAAGTCTTGCCCTCAACTTCTTCAATACATCCATCGTTTGACTTGCGTCACAAGGAAAATTGGGTGGAGTCACCCCTTAGCATGTTGTGTGTGCAAGGAACCCCAGGGAACCCCTATATGAAGACTTTCAACTCCTCATTCACATCGAGCATCATGCCTGCTCAATTTGAACTATGGTGGAAGTGCACACCCCTGAGATAAGCTCCCAAGTAATTACATACTCCTCCACCTCAACTCATTTCCCTCCTCGACAACATCCAAAAAATATGTGATCTCCATGTCTCTACCCAACTCATGCCTCCACTACAACTAATTTTTCTAGAAACCCCAAGTTTCATGCCAACTGGAAAGCCCAAAATTATGGCAAAGTGGAAACCCAAAGTTTCTAACTCGCACTACAGTCATCCGCAACCTTTGTAACCATCCACACTTCCCTGGCCAAAGTTGTATGCGACCAACTGTCCAGTACGATGGAAAGATGTCACCTCCCTAACTTTTTCTGCAATGTCTAAGTTGCCACTGCCCCGTTACGATGATCACTCTGAGTTTCACTGTTTGTGATGCTTCAACATCAACCAAAAATTCAAAAATGTCTAAGTGTTGAACTCATGTGATCTTTCTAGTGCTCCTATACTTCAACCAATTCTTCTATGTCTCTAGTCATTGATATCCCTCAGGCCTTGGACTGATTAGGTATTTCATCCAACCATTATGCCCAACTCATGAGAATGCACTTCCTCATCCCCAAACTTCATCTCTTATGTCACATCTTTGTCACTCTATCAAACTCCAAATACCAAGGCAAGTTTCCATCCTTGCCTCATCGTTGTTTCCATTGTACAATAATTGTCAAGGCGATCATTTGCAATGTATAAGTGTTTCACTTTGAACCTACTGGTGCGTTTGTAGTCCAACTTCCTTCCATAATTCGATCCATCCATGCAACGATATCTAACCAAGGCAAGGTCACCCCTCACCTTGCTGCACTATGAATTCACTCCAAAAAAAAGTCTTATGTGACAACTTGGCTCCACTGTCCACCTCATGGCATAGTTAGCCAATCTACCCCAAAAACTGCATGTCCAGACTGCCTTTGCTTCACTAATTCATCACCCAACCATGTTGTTGCCTCTTCCTCTTTATGCCTTGGAAGGGTTAGGCTTCACCCTCAACCATGCTACCCAAAGCAAGAGAAACCCCCATGCCCAAGCAATCTCTTCATGTTGCAATCTACATGTTCGCACAATCCTCCAAATGAAGGAAAGACCTCAACTCACCTCCTTTTGTCAAGTCACCTCAATGAAACTCAAAGTTTGCGATGAGTGTGGCCAACATTCCTACACTCCCTAAACATCCCAATGAATAGTCCAAATCACTCAAAGTATAATGAGTCACCTCAAAGAACTTTTGTGCCTTAAGCACATTCAAACCAATACTCTACCAACCTCAACCAATGACCCTCGCCAAATATCTGAGTCATCTCACAATTGTCCCCAAGTCACCAAGGTGTTCTCTATCTCATCCAATGTCCCATACCAAAGGAGAGTGAAAACCACCCAAGTCACTTGGTCTAAGTTCTTCCCATTCAAATTGACC
>ML847264.1:22979-34725 GCA_009831015.1 Picea engelmannii | reverse complement strand
GGCAGCATAATAATACTATAGAAATCTTAAATTATTAGTGCACCCATGGCCTCCATTTATAACATGTCTTCAAGGCATTATTCAACTGGTTCTTGGTGTGAACAAGGGGCCCTTTAGGGCACCCTTTGATCCTTGAACAACCCCACATTCGGATTTATCTTAGATATGAGGGTCAAATCAAGTTGGGAGTTGGTCCATATGTGGTTGAGGGGCCAACAAGAACCATAAATTTTTCGTTCAAAGGAGTGCATGACTTTTCTCATACACAGTCGCACATATGGCGCATTGTGCACTCTATGGGCTTCTTTGGCTCGTGCACTGTGCGCACGCTTCCTTTAGTGAGTTAGTGCATGCCGATTTTTGTTCAGTTGTATAGTTTTTTCCTCTTGGAAATGCATTTTTGGTGCTGCAGGTGAACTAATAGGTGTTTGGAACTATTGTATTTCTGTAACCATTTGCATGCAATGTTGATGACGAAATTTCAGTGATAACAACCATTTTAATGGATTCCAATTTGACAGATGTGTTTTGGGTACAAGCATTGTATATGATAGTCCACATTCAGAACAAAGGGATGCTCGAAAATAATAATGATAAGACTCCATACGAGCTATGGGAATAAATACCAGTAAATGTAAAGCACTTTAGAGTTTTCAGAAGCAATTGCTACATCAAAACAAAAGATGGAAGAATTATAAAATTTGATTCTCGAGTCGATAAAGGCATACTGGTTGGGTACTCAAGAAAAATGAAAGAGTACAAATGTTTCAATCTGAGACTCAACAAAATAGTGAAAAGCATCGATGTGACGATTGATGAGATATATGGTCGAAAGATAAAAGAATGTATAAAAGATTCAATGGAACATGATCACAAAGAAGATTTGAAAGAAGAAGAAGTAGATGAAGAATCATATAAAGAAGAAGAGAAACTCGAAGCAGAGAAACAACACCAGGATATTCAAGTACCTCCAAAGACACCCAACAGACGAGTGCAGAAAAATAATCCATTAGGACAAATTATTGGAAATAAAGTTGCAAGAGTTGAAACCATAAGCAGAATCCACTCACCAGAACAATAACATCTAGCACTACTATCTATTATTGAGTCGAGCAATTTTAAAGAATCCAATAAGGATGAATTTTGGATCAAAGCTATGGATGAAGAGTTAGACGAGATAGAAAATAATGACACTTGGGAACTGGTTCCAAGGTGGAAGAACAATAATGTAATTGGTACAAAGTGGGCCTTCAGGAAAAAATTGAACGAGGATGGACAAGATACCAGGAACAATGAAATATTGGTATGCAAAGGATACTCTCAAGTTGAAGGTATAGATTTTGAAGAGACGGTTTCCCCAGTTTCTAGGATGGAAGCAATTAGACTGATACTAGCTTATGCATTCTCCAAGAATATTAAAGTGTATCAGATGGACGTGAAATCAACATTCCTAAACGAAGATCTAGAGGAATAAGTCTACATTAAGAAGCCAGAAGGATTTCAATTGTCAAAGAAAGAAAATTATATTTGCAGGTTGAAGAAGGCCTTGTATGGTCTCAAACAAGCCCCCAGAGCATGGTATTCAAGAGTGGATAGATACTTACAATAGCAAGGGTTCAGAAAAGGAAATGCACACAACAATCTCTACATAAAGGTAAATCAAGATAGTGTCATGTTAATTGAAGTTTATATTGATGATATTATCTTTGAAAGTGATGATGACATAATGAGTAATAAATTTGCCAAAGACATGCAAAATGAATTCGAGATGTCTTTTCTTGGAGAGTTGTCTTTCTTTTTTGGTCTCCAGATAATTCAGAGCAACAAAGGTATCTTCATCTCTCAAACCAAGTACATCAGAGAAATTCTGAAGAATTTTGGAATGACAAATTGCAAACCAATCATTACTCCTATGCAGACGAGTTGTAAGTTAATTAAGGATGATGATTCTAAGGATGCATATCGAAGACAATACAGATCGATGATTGGAAACTTACTCTATGTGACAACTTCCAGACCAGACGTGATGTAGGCAGCTGGACAGGTTGTAAGGTTTCAAGCAGAACCAAAGGAATCACATGCTATGGCAGTGAAGAGAATATTTAGATACCTCAAAGGTACATAAGAGTTTGGATTATGGTATCCAAAATGGAAGGATCTATCTCTTGTTGCCTACACATATGAATATTGGGAAGGTTGCATTGATGATAGAAGAAGTACAAGTGGAGCAACTTTCTACTTGGGTGAGTTCCTGGTATCATGGTTAAGAAAGAAACAATCATCGATATATGTGTCCACAATAGAGGCAGAATACATTGCAGCAGTGGCATGTTGTACTCAGGTTCTTTGGATGAATCAGAATTTGCAAGATATACAAGTAAAGTATGATGAGCCCATTTCAATACATTTTGAAAACACCAGCGCCATCAATATATCCAATAATCCATTGATGCATTCTAACAAAATGCATATTCCAATCAAGTATCATTTTCCTTGGGAACAGGATACAAAGAAGAACATCAAGCTAGAGTATGTCGGGACAAAACAAAATATTGCGTATATCTTCACCAAACCTCTTGCAAGGGAAACTTTTGAGTATATGTGACAGAATCTTGGAATAGTTTCTTCCCCATAATTATCCACATGACATCAAACTTAACAAAACATGGGGAGAGAAACAAAAATATTGAAGAGTTAGAGTAAAAAATTCTTTTTGAATGTTTTTCATATACATCAGAGAGTTACACGAGGAATCACCATGAAGAGAAAAGGTAGTAGAGACTGCAGAGGCTTGTAGATAGGGGTAGCAACCCTAAGAGAAAGATTAACCTTTTCCATTGATGTCAAAGGGGGAGAGATAGAGAAAGGCATCGATAAAAAGAGAGAGAAGCATACATATAGGGGGAGCATGGGAATAAGTATTTTCATTCCTAAGTGTTTCCATCAATGCCAAAAGGGGAAAATGTTGCTAATTTGGTTGTCATTGATGTTGTTAGCGATATTTCTTGTCTTGGGCCTAGGGTACCCCGGTCTGCAGGATGAACGGGAAACACCCAAGCGCAGCAGCGGAAGGATCTCTTTTTCGGTTACGAGTCAAGCGAGCGGGCAAGGTTTTGTTGTCGACAGCCGAGATTCATCCACGAAGCAGATCAACGGTCATCGGGATTTCGGGGCTGCTAAGTTACCCGATATATAGCATAAGAGAAAGCACCTATATTTTAAAGCTAAGTCTGGGTCATCCTATCCATTGACACGTGGCACAAGATCTGGTCACATCGGCATATCGACATTCGGGAGTTCGAGGGGTAAAAGTCCCTCGTCATTTCACATCTCGAAACTTCGAACCCCGAAATGCCAATAAGCGATCTTCAAAGCCGAGCTCACGGTCTTAGCGCCAGGTCACGTCAAGCGAGCCTGCAAATGGGGGCAACCCCCTTTATAATAACGTACTATCTGGGTTGTTCATCTGACGGACGCGCGGCGCACATCCGTGTCACGTCGACATTCGGGAGTTCGAGGGGCAAGTGCTCCTCGTCACTTCACTTCTCGAAACCCCGAACCCTGAAATGTCGATAGCGCCCAGAATCGGGCCCATGGTTTTGGTGCCTGGTCGTAAAGGAACAAGCCTAGAGGACGGGCACTAATGTTTATCATTTGGCCACTCGGGTCCCAAAGCGCCGAATTGAGTTTCAGAGGGGGGGCACTGTGTTCTCCAGGCGCTGATTCGACGTGATCTAAATCCCGACACCTGTTGGGAATAAATGAAGAAGAGAGAGGGTGGTTGAAACCTTGCCTCACTCATTAATTGCAAAGTATGGCGGGTCTGGCAGGAGGTCTGCTCGAGAGGGTCCTGTATCCCCTTTTTTCGAAAGGGCCATGCCCGAGTTCTCGACTAGCCGAAGTCTGCATGTGATAGCTCGACACTTAATGAATCAACTACTCCCCTTGCTGGAGCCTTGAGCAGTTAAGATGGCGTCTGTCAGAGGTGCACGATCATCCTGAGTCTGCATGGGAAGACTGTTAGAAGACATGTAGATGCAATTTTTTTAATGTAGCGTCTTGTTTTTGCTGCTGTTGTTGTTTGAAGTATATGTAGGCATTTTCGCCATTTTTGTAAGGATCGATGGTAGAGCAGAGCTCCCTACTGTAAAGTTTTAGCATAGACTCTAGTTATTTGGTTATGCATTGGTGTGTAAGATTTCTTGTTTAATGACAGACAATCTTCCAACTCCATCTGGTTTTCATCTTATGCTAAGAGAGTTCGTGATCGACTGATTCGCACAGATTATGGCAATTATGTTGTGATAAAGGATTTATTGTGGCATTGTTGTTTTCTCTGGTTTTCTGCGTTTGAATGTAAGAAGATCTCGTGTTTAGATGCATTCTTCTACAGTCTATTAGGAACCTGATGTTTACGACAGACCTCTCTTTTCTCTTATACAAGTCTTCCCCCCTACTCACCCTTACTACAACTCACTGTCTGAAGTCATCTAAGACCTCACTTGCCCATGCATGCCTGGCCTAGTTTCGGAGTTAGAACCATATTGTTCTGAGTTTACTTCCATTTGATCATCCCTTTATAAACAAATCGTGACATTAAAATGAGGGGTGTCGGGCTCTGCTCCTGCCGCAATCCAGGAGTGACTTCCGACTCTAACATTTCTGGTGTCGTTGTCGGGGATGAAGTTGAAGATTTTCCCTGGGCAGAACGACATTGAGCCTCTGATTTTGAAGGTGCATCAGACATCAGAGCCCTTAAATATTGCTACTGTGCACCTGGCGACTCCACTGTGGCGACTCCATTGTTTCCACATAACTGTTTCAGCTGTGGCTACTGTTAGCACACCTGAAAGCTGACCCTAAGGAGCTTTCTCAAGAAGGTTTTAGCAGCTGCTTTCTCAGCCTGAGAAGCTTCTTGGGGAAACAACAACGTTAGGATCTGGCCTTTGATGGTGAACAAGGACCACACACATTCGAAGCTTCACATCTTTCACCTGGCGACTCCATGGTTCAAGTATCGATTGGCGACTCCACTGGTTCGATATGGAGAAAATCCTTGCTCGCAGGTTTTCTCCTTTTAATTTTTCTGCTATTCCTGGTTTTCCTAATGTTGTCCCCTCTTTGGATGAATGGGGCGATTATTTGCCCATATTTGGAAAATGTGAAGAGGACAACCCTGCTCAGCACCTCACTGAGTTTCATGAACTCATGCATCAGTGAGAGATACATCATGAGGATGTATTACTGAAAATGTTCATGTTCTCATTAGCAGGGGATGCACATAAATGGTATCATTCTTTACCCCCTGCTAGCATTTCTTCAGTCAGTGATTTCCATGCAGCCTTCACTGCCTATTGTCAAGAGTTTTATCCCTCTGTGTTAGTTTGTCATAACCGTAGTGAGGGATACCACAACTCTATACTGGATAAAGTTGTTTCAGACATAGGCTATGAGGATGATTCTGACGACCTGGATCAGAAATCATTCCTTTCTCCTCCCCATTCGTCTGCATCAGAGGTGGGTTATGAAAGTGATAAATATCCCAGGGGGGGGAGAGGATTCCCTGAGTGAGCTGATGGAGCAGGTGAAATATCTCTCTGCCCAATTAGAAGGGTTGAAATATGAAGACTGTGCAGAGGATTTTCCAGCCTGGGAGGAAAAAGATGACCTGAGTGAACTAGTGGAGCAGGCGATATTCCCCACTCCCCAGTGTACAAAATTGGAATCTGAAGACAGCGAAGAGGATTTTCCAGTCTTTGAGGCAGATGATTTAAGTAGCTCTTTTGAAGATATTATTGAAGATTTCTTGGACGCGTTAGCATTTGCCCCTGATGAGCCTGCTGTCTCAGAATTAAATGAAGAAGCCATTGTGGAAGAGGATTGTTCTTTCTTCCTTCACGAGATTTGCCATGATGTATTTACATTTGGGATTGAAAGGAAGGATCGGGAGGCCGTTCCCTTTTTACAAGATGGGGGAGTGCACGGAGAAGACGAGGAAGAACCAGAAGAGCAGCTGAGCACATATTTCATTCCAGAGCCAGTCAGCAAGCAACCACTACCTGAGATTAGTGAGCCTACATTAGTTGTTCACTCACTTGTGCTTATCAAAGATATTCAGTCACATGTGAGCAACTGTGTAGTAGAGGAGGCTGCCTATAGCCAATTCTCTGAAATTCGCCACTCATTCTATGACCCTGTCAGCAAGTACATGGAGTGGCATTTCCCCTATGCCTTGGAGCCGCCCTATTTCATCTCAACTCCAGCCTGTAAGGAGGAGTTGAAGAGTGTAACCGTTCTGCTGTCACGGTTACACCATCTGCTGATGATCATTGACAGAAAGAAGGAGCTTCTATCCAGGAAGCTGCTTGAATGGCTATGGTGGAAATCTGCTTTCACCTAGCCCCATGTAAAGTGTTTTATTAGTTTAGGATTATATATAAATAAGCTCCTTTGAGTATGTATCTTTATTTTGTTGCTTTTATTTTTTCAGCTTGTATCTTCAGCAGCAGGATATTTTGAGCCTGACTCCATAGCCCAACAGCAAGGCACTGAAGCTACGGAATGAGTTCTTAGAGCATCACAGGGATGACTCTATCCCCCATGGAGCCTAATTTTAGCGATATTTCTTGTCTTGGACCTAGGGTACCTCGGTCTGTAGGATGAACGAGAAACACCCAAGCGCAACATCGGAAGGATCTCTTTTCCGGTTACAAGTCAAGTGAGCGGGCAAGGTTTTGTTGTCGGCAGTCGAGATCCATCCATGAAGCAGATCAACGGTCATCGGGATTTCGGGGTTGCTAAGTTACCCTATATATAGCGTAAGAGAAAGCACCTATATTTTAAAGCTAAGTCTGGGTCATCCTATCCATTGACGCGTGGCGCAAGATCTGGTCACATTGGCATATCGTCATTCGGGAGTTCGAGGGGTAAAAGTCCCTCATCATTTCACATCTCGAAACTCCGAACCCTGAAATGCCGATAAGCGATCTTCAAAGCCGAGCTCACGGTCTTAGCGCCAGGTCACGTCAAGTGAGCCTGCAAATGGGGGTAGGCCCCTTTATAATAACGTACTATCTGGGTCGTTCATCTAACGGACGCGCGACGCACATCCGTGTCACGTCAGCATTCAGGAGTTCAAGGGGCAAGTGCTCCTCGTCACTTCACTTCTCGAAACCCCGAACCTCGAAATGTCGATAGCGCCCAGAATCGGGCCCGTGGTTTTGGCTCCTGGTCGTAAAGGAACAAGCCTAGAGGAGGGGCGCTAATGTTTATCATTTGGCCACTCGGGTCCCAAAGCGCCGAATTGAGTTTTAGAGGGGGGGCATTGTGTTCTCCAGGCGCTGATTCGACGTGATCTAAATCCCGACACCTATTGGGAATAAATGAAGAAGAGAGAGGGTGGTTGAAACCTCACCTCACTCATTAATTGCAAAGTATGGCGGGTCTGGCAGGCGGTCTGCTCGAGAGGGTCTTGTATCTCCTTTTTCCGAAAGAGCCATGCCTGAGTTCTCGACTAGCCGAAGTCTGCATGCGATAGCTCGACACTTAATGAATCAACTACTCCCCTTGCTGGAGCCTCGAGCAGTTAAGATGGCGTCTGTCAGAGGCACACGATCATCCTGAGTCTGCATGGGCAGACTTCCAGAAGACATGTAGACGCAATGTTTTTAATGCAGCGTCTTGTTTTTGTTGCTGTTGTTGTTTGAAGTATATGTAGGCGTTTTCGCCATTTTTGTAAGGATCGATGGTAGAGCAGAGCTCCCTACTGTAAAGTTTTAGCATAGACTCTAGTTCTATGGTTATGCATTGGTGTGTAAGATTTCTTGTTTAATGACATACAGTCTTCCAACTCCATCTAGTTTTCATCTTATGCTAAGAGAGTTCGTGATCGACTGATTCGCACAGATTATGGAAATTATGTTGTGATAAAGGATTTATTGTGGCATTGTTGTTTTCTCTGGTTTTCTGCGTTTGAATGTAAGAAGATCTCGCGTTTAGATGCCTTCTTCTACAGTCTGTTAGGAACCTGATGTTTACGACAGACCTCTGCTTTTCTCTTATACAAGTCTTCCCCCCTACTCACCCTTACTACAACTCACTGTCTGAAGTCATCTAAGACCTCACTTGCCCATGCATGCCTGGCCTAGTTTCGGAGTTAGAACCATATTGTTCTGAGTTTACTTCCATTTGATCATCCCTTTATAAACAAATCGTGACATTAAAATGATGGGTGTCGGGCTCTACTCTTGCCACAATCCAGGAGTGACTTCCGACGCTAACAGATGTCAACCCTCGAAGAAGCCCCGATGGTGTGGCTTTGGTACACAAAGTTGAATGAGGAATATGGACATGACGAACATATTAAATACATGTAAGACACTCATATATGGATAGTACTCGTCGTTCCATTTCCGATGATATGTGGAACGCCGTGTAGGTCCTCATGGTTTGGGAGATACGACTTTGTGAAACTGTAATCCTCGAAGAAGTGGTCAAGAATCCCCTAGTTGGTTAAAATTCCTTAATCAAAGGGGTAAATTTGTTGTAACAAGAATACCATAGAATCCCTAAAGTAAGGAGAGGAGTTACCTAGCACAAGTATATAAACTTCTCAAGGAGTCATTCATAAGAACACTCACACATTTATTCATTGCTTATATTTCTTGTGATATAGTGATCTTTTTCTAAGGTTATAACATCATTTTCTGAGGTAGTAAAGAAGGGTTGGAGGAGAAAATATCAGAGTTACCGTAAACCTAATTTATGAGGTATATGCGAGTTGCAAGTCAGTAAGGGAGCATATGTATGCAGGTTGTAGTGAAGAAAAAGGTGTATATACGCAAGATGTAGAATAGAAAGTCACGTACATGTGAAAAGGTCATGAAATTTTGAGTAGATGTTAGTACGAGGTCCCTAGAGTCTGAAAGGAAGATTACATTTCAACATCTTACTATGTCAGGTCATCTACAGAGGTATTGGTATGGTTGTATACTTGTTTTTATGGTTACTTCTTGTCATGATATGGTGTATGCTTGAGGAATACTTGGTATGGCTGGTTTGGTATTTGGATATGGTGTATCTTGGTTTCTTGGTTGAGTGAGGAGCACTCTTATATCTGGTTCAACATATGACATGGTTCTTATAGTTCATATATTTGAGTTGATTGTACATGGTTGAGACATATTTATGTTGTATGGTGGAATATGCATGAGGGGCATGCATTTGTTATTTGAGATACTTCATTGATGATATGGTACATATATGCATATGGTTGATGGTATGGTATATGGTGCAAGATACAGATGGTTGATGTTCGAGTTCATGATTCACTATTATTTATTGGTGTATCTTTGGTTCATGATTGATGCATGAGATAGTATGTATGTTGGTATATAGTTGATGCATGGTATGGTACGTGTATTATTTGGTTGATGAGAAAGTGACAGTGACATAGTGACAATGAAAGAGATTGAGTGACAGATACAGAGTGACAAATATAGTGACAATGATAGTCGTAGAGTTTGTGATAGCGACAGTTGGTCTAGACTTATACTTCAAGGCGACAAGACAGGGAAATGATAGGTGTTTGTAGCCATCTTCTGGTTGGAGCTGGAGAACTCAAGGGGTTGTAGCCTCCTTCTGGTTGGAGCCAAAGAATTCAGGGAGTTGTAGCTTCCTTCAGGTTGGATCCTGTGAACAAGGGGTTGGAGCCTACTTCTAGTTGTAGCTGGAGAATTAGAAGTTGGTGCTTCCTATGAATGTATTCTTTTGATATATAAGAAAATCATTCCATGGTTTTGTCCCATTTGGGTTTGCACGCAAATTATGGTGTACTGTGTATCTATTGTGATATCATGTTATTTATGATTATATTGAATGCTAATGATAATACTAAAATTGCTCATTATTGGTCCACCCCCCCTTTCAATGATCCAACACAATCAACTCTCTGCATGAAATCACCTCAACCACTTTCCGCAGCTCCATAAACCCACAATACCTTCATTGCGATACAAGGCTAATTCAATTCATCCTCTTTCAAAAATTTTCTAAGTCCCAAAATTCACATGCATCCAATCAAAACTCATCTCCAATGCTTTTCCATATCCACACCTTAACTGCCTCTTGTTCAAGGCACCATGCATCCACTGCCTGAATGTCAAGGTATATTGTTGCTAACTGACTGTTGTAACTCTATGAAGAGTCATGTCATCTAAATGTTGTGTTCAACCCACCAAAAACCCAAATCAAATCAATTTTTGTTCTCCACAATGCACGACATTAAGACATCATGATGGAAATGTGCACAACCAACTTCCTGTTGTGGAGATACCCTAGGTCACCCCAGGTTTTCCAACACACCCAAGTGCTTCACCTTGCTACAACCCAGAAATTCTCTCCTTCACGATCACTTCTGTGATCACCCTCTGTATTTCTCTTATGTGGTCACTTTTGTGGTTAGATATGCAAAAATTCATTCAATGAATCATACATTCAACTGCCTTCCTCGAGTGCTTCATTCACCAACAAACTCTGAACTTGGTCTCTCCAAGGTGAGCACAACAGGTCTGATGTTGAATTCTGTCACAAATCAAACCAACCAAGTTTGCCTCTTCGATCAAGTCTGGGAGAAGTTCTACGATGAGTTATGCAATCAACCACACTGTCCAAGTGTTGTGTTTCATCATAAATTCTGCTCTTGGTATGCACAAGGTGTGCATCGAGTTCAACGTTCCCATCGCACCGTCAACTGAATCTCTGTCGTAATTCTGATACAAAGTCTGTGGTGAACAAGTTCATTGCAACAAACCATTCACCAAGTCTGCAAATTTCACATTGAACTTCCTTTGAACCATTATGTCTTCAAAGTTTGCTCTGATACCATCTATCATTGAGATAACAACGAAGAGCTCCCAAACCCTTCTCCAAAATCTGCAATGAATCTTCTCTGATACCATCTATCATTGAGATAGTGGTGAAGAGATCCACAACCCTTCTCCAAAATATGCAATGAATCCATTCTCAACCATATGTCATGTCCCTACAATGTGCCTTATGATCGTACATCTCTTGAGGGCATGCGACAATGCAACGTTTACATATTGGCTTCTTTGCAACACCAAGGATACTTCATTTAAAATATGCCTCTTCCCCTAGAGAATACCCATACTATGTTCTAGGCTACTGACGAGTCACACTCCTACTCTAGTGAAACTCTTGTATACTTAGACATTCATTAATTGTTTTAACACTTAATCATTTTTAAGCATGCATCCATGAGAAACCAAGATAACTGTGGAACAAATGAAAGAAAAAAATAGAAATAGTGTGGGTGACACAAACCATGCATAACACCCGACTAAGTCTTTTCTATTTCAAAACAGTTACACCATCAACACTACTAGCTTGGTTTACAATAGGGCAGAGTCAAACAAATTGCCTCACCTCACCAAGACACTCATACACAAATCGTCACCAAGACTCTTCATCGCAGCCGTCTCTGCAGCTACCTATGGTACACCTCAGATGTGTCTCCAACCGTAGACTTGTCGTATCTTTATTTCCATGAACTATGCCTCTTTGTTTCTGTAGACTTCAAAAATTTTGATTCTTCCTCACACATGCCTCCAATAGACCTGCATTTCCATAATTAGCCAAAATATTCCCAAGAGAAGTTCTCCCAACTCTGTCCATCGAATCCTCCTCAAGGAAACACAAGTCCTCACAAGTGGAGTAGCTTGGCTCC
>ML847264.1:4057-16021 GCA_009831015.1 Picea engelmannii | reverse complement strand
AGCGATGCAAAAGAGGTGGAGGGGAAACAATTTTTAAGTACTTTAGATATATTTTTAAATATATCAAGTGGCGACCTGGGAGTTGAACCGTGGAGATTTCAAAAACATTGTATTTTAAAATATTAAATAAACTAATTCCACTTAGATTGGCATGCTAGTTTTTCCGTAGAGATTTCAAAAACATTATACTTTAAAATATTAAATAAATTAATTGACTTGGATTGGCATGCTAGTTCTTCTTTATGGTTTGATGTGGAGTGGTTTTGGATAGAAACTACTTTTGGATGGACTTGCTGTTTGTGATTTGCTTTAGTAAATTTTTTGGTTAGGAAGGAAATTTCTAAATTTAATGAATGTCAGTACAAACCCATGTTACATGGACTTCGCACGTTTGGTTTCATCGTTGTTTGAACTCGTCTTTTTCTACCCAGAAATAAATGAATATTCTGTATCATACACACTTAAAATTATGTTCATTGATTAAACCTTGGAGGGTGAACATTTCCTTTTATCATGATCCGTGGCTTATTCTGTTTTGTGCACTGAAGTATTCTTGGAACTTGTTATTGCTGATATGCTCTTTGTAGGGCTATCTAAGACACTGTTTCCTAGTTTTTCTAAGTTAAATATGATATCAAATAAATGTTGCATAGTTTTGTAGTTTACTAAAGTTTTAATATGATTTTTTTCACCTAGTTTATTTCTTTTTCCTAGGTCATGGTGTGAGTAAGAAATGATGTTGTCTAATTGTTCTATATTTTGGTTTTAGGTAGATTATAATTGTTTATACTTATATAAATCAATATATATACCTTTACATTAAAAACATAATCAGATATCAAAACATGAAAATATCAAAACATGAAAAGGCCAAATGTCGATTAGGTGGGTTACAATTGTTTATGCTTGTATAAATCAATATCTATATCTCTACACTACTCATGCTAGAAATATTCCATCACATAAATAAACCTTACAAGATGTAAAAATTACAATGTAGCAAATGAACAACCACATAGTCAAAACTTTGCAATGTGACATGTAAATCCAATGTATGAATATACATGAAGTCTATATATATATATTCTTCCTTGCTAACCTATCTATTAATCTAATCACTAATATTACTAATATACCTAAGCAAATCATTTTTTATTTTTTTTATGAAGGGGAAAGAAAGTATGTTGAAAGGTTTTTTTTTTTGGACATGTAGATAGAATGTAGTTTGTTAGGCATATCCAACTACAAAAAGATTGTTGGCAAGATTTAACAGATAAGGGAACACTTAAAAGATAACTTTATTCTATTTTGAAAAAGTAAAATATTCAACATCTTCTTGAATTAAAATCTTATAATGTATTATCTACTAATTTTTTGTAATCCAATTTTACTTCTGTATCCATGTTTGGAGAAGTCTTGTTTTAAACTCTTTATGTTAACCAAAAATGTTATATTAGCCAAAAATGATGTTATCTACAAACTAATAAATTGCCGATTTAATGTCATATCTAACTTTAACTTGTAACATCCTATTTTAGCAAAACATGTTAAATGTTAAACGCCAAAGAGAAGACGAATAACATTTTCTAATAATCAAACAAATAGATCACTAAATTAGAATAGTGTTGTCATATGCCAAGTTAATTTCAATATAAGATTTAAATATGGCACCGTATTTAACCAAAACAAATAAATTATGTGATTCAAATTAATTTAATTTAATTAATTAATGTGTTTCAAAAACTATATATTCTATAAAAATAGCACAATTTATACAATAAATATTTATATATGATATAAAATAAACTATTGTTCATGTTGATTAGGTGGAGAACATATTCTGTGTTTCGTATGGATTTAATCAACTACGTGTCGTTGTGACGTCCAGTTAGTTGACATTTGTCCAAATTGACTAAACAGCTGTCGGTGCTTTGCCTTTCGTGATGGAAGCATCTCATCCTTGTCAAATACAAATCATACTCTAATTTTTTATTTCTTTTTAATAATATATACAATATTAATAAATGGAAGTGTCACACTTAATTTATTAAATCACAGAAATTTGCACTTACCAGTCTGTCCTTCTCACAAAAATTAGGCCATAAACGTGATTAAATGTACGGCCCAATTTAGCATGGACTGTGTTATTATGTATAGAAGTTGATATTCAACAAAATATTAATTATATCGAAAGGTGTACATCGATTGATAATGGGCATATTTAATAGGGATTTAGTGTTTAATAAGTTTTCCATGGACAGGATTAAATATCGCTGGAATATTCTTAGTAGTCACACAAAATAAATGGCTGTGATTTCAATCATTAACTTCCTAGCTATTACTTTTTTACATTTACCTAACCATATTTAAAAATTACTTTGATAGCTAACTGATTGCCACTTAAGTGATTAACATAAATTAAAATATTAACACCAGATAAATGAAGCACAACCATTTATTTATTAATCAATAATAAAATTTAATAATTTTTTTACCAACCAATACCTTTCCAAATTGTCCAACTGTATTAACAGCTGTGCTAGTTATATTATAAATTTGTGCTAATTATATTATAAATTGTTACTATGTAGCCTTAGCCTTATTTTAAATAATTGTGATATTAAAGTGTTTTTCACCATGAAGTAATAGTTTTATTTTGATTTCCGTAAAGTCCAATTGGACAAACCAACCAGAGATATCATTTTATTTTTGAATTACTAAATTCAGAGCATATTTCACTATTACAAATTTTAATAACAAAATGCCACATCATTCGCTCATTTGCTCTGGCTTTCATGATGTTCCTGTTGGGTCTTTGAGCGGCCTTATCAAACGTATCTGTCAAACATGCACAAGCCTCCTCACTTCTCCCCTTGATTTTATTTTTAAAGCCTCCTTACTTATCCCCTTATTTTTATTTTTAAATGGGGTCACACATCAAAGGAAAAAACTTCATAATTATAAATATGATAATTATATAAAGAAATCAATATGCGAATTTTACAGAAATACAACCGATATTATAGATTTACATTTACAGGTACAAGACCATGACAAGACCATGCTATCTCAATATTCCAATACACAGATAGAGCTGATATGGGTCGTGAAGAATGATATAATATGTTGAATGAGTTTTTTCCCACAAAATATGGGACGTGATATGTCGTAATTAATACACAAAAAATAATCAAACTCCTCTCCGAAGCATTTCCTGGTAGTGCTCCAGCCATCTTAGTCTCTCCATTTCCCATTTCTGATGGACCTTGGCGATGAATTCTTCCGCCAATTTATCAACATCCCCATCCCCAAATTGATAGGTGTTTCTTGTCACATTATCTGCACCGCTAGTTTGACGACATTGAAGAACGGAATTGCCTTTCAGAGCACAAATTTTAACGAAGAAGAGATGGATAACGTAAAACGATGGTGGTGCTCACTAATCATATAAATATGTATATGTTGCCTGGGTTCTTTCCCAGAAAATATGGCATGTGATATGTCGCAATTATTACACTGAAATAATCAAACTCCTCTCTCAAGCATTTCCTGGTAGCGCTCCAGCGATCTTAGTCTCTCCATTTCCCATTTCTGATGGATATTGGCGATGAATTCTTCCGCTAATTTATCAACATCCCCATCCCCAAATTGATCGGTGTTGCTTCTCACATTATCTGTGGTGCTAATTTGTCCTGCGAGATTACCAACGCTAACAACGGTCTGTTTATTTACATCTTTAGTTTCTTCTGTTCTTTGTACTTCTGATTGACCAACTTTAATTAGTTCTGCTTTTACTGAAGAAGAAGACGACATGGAGGGCGACATTGAAGAGCGGAATTGCGTTTCAGATCTAAAATTTTAACTTAGAAGAGATTGATAACGTCAAATGATGGTGGTGTTATTGAGGGCAGATGAATAAATGAATGTTCAGATGAGTTGACGCTTTGCCTGTCAGAGATTATATGTGTGTCCAGGAATGAAATCTTAATGGCAACGAACGATATAAATAGATAGAGATTGTGTATACTTGGTCAAATGACAGCTTCTACGTAATGCACTCGCTTACGTAAATAATAGTTTTTCAAAATGTTGACTGAGCATCATTCAATACAAGGCTTTGTTGACGAAGTTTGTAATATTAATATATAGTATTCTTGCAAAGTGGCTGCGTGCTGAATACTGGTTCCTAATTACTTCGTCAACTCTTAAACACGTAAATACTCTATTAAATTATTAATTTATATTAGTCCGGTACAATTGTGCGTCCTTTGTGTGTTGACTATATTAATCTAAAATATTTGATTTGTATATTGTGTTAGGTCGTTGTTTTTTAAATGATCAAATATTATTCTATAAATAATAGATGATAGATGTTTACATTAGTTAAAAGTTTTAAAGCTTTATATATATATAATTATTTATGGTTCACATTAAATTTTTTTTTTTTTCTTAATAAAATTTTTAAAGTTTACATGTCAAGTATGTATTGAAGGAATTATATATATATTTTTTTAGTAAATAGAAAACAACTATCAATTAAATAAGATTTTTTTTTTCACTTTTAATTACTCTTTCTTTTTATAAAGAATTGATATAGAATTTCTATATATAGAATTGATATATAATTTCAAGAATTTTTTTACTTTTAATTACTCTTTCAATTTTTTTTTCTTTATAGAGAGTCTATATAGAATACAAAATTTTTTAGAAACCATTTTTTTAAATATTAAATCAATATATTATATTAAGAATTGAGTTAATGTAAAAAAAAAAACCATATGAATTACATGAAAAACTTGTTGTTGATTTAGAGCGCCATCTACATATTTCATGAAGAAAGAAGAACTTGAAGGTTTTGATGTTCCTCTACTAGCATTTGTGAGAGGGTGGGCGGGTAGCATCATTTTAATTAGGAGATTAAAAAAAGTGGATAGGTGGTCAATGAAACTATCCATTGTGACTTCAAGCTCTAGATTTAGGATGTTATTTAGGATGTACATGATGGCCCTTACTTCAATTTCTGGTTAGATGAATTTATGAATGTTTTTTTTTATCTATAAAGAAATTTGTGTGTATTATAGAATAGAAGTCATATAAAATTCAACATGGCCCTGTTTTATTTTGTGTTTGCATATTTAAAATGCCTTCAATGACACTTTTATCATGGGTAGGGTATTGTATTTTCCAAAGAGACTCCTCTTGATATCCAAGAATAGAAGTAGAGACTTGTACTAAGTGTTAGTATAAATGATTTATTTAGTAAAAAATGTTTAAATCACACATGTATATAGAATTTTAAGTTTTTTAAATTTATTATTATTTTCAGAATGATAAATTCATATATGAGAATTTTTTTTTTATTATTTTATCAAAAAAAAATGGATAAATAATTAATATTTATAAACACTTTACCATATTTTATCATTAAAAAATATTTAAATAAAATCTCACAAATTCATTACTAAAAACCATTATTAACTTTTCTTAATTTAAAAATAATTCATTGCATAATATTTCTTACTTTTCATATCTGTGAATGAAGTATGGCCCCAATAAATTTCTACCATGAGGAAATTATGGAAAATTCCTAAGAAAAATGTTTCTTAGAATACCATGAAGAAATTTCAGGGAAATTCCTAAGAAAAATGTTTCTTAGAATACCATGAAGAAATTTCAGGGAAATTCCTAAGAAAAATGTTTTTTTTTTGGTGATATGGATGGTGTTTCAAAGTGTTGATTTGGCATCATCCTTATCTAAAAAAATACATTTTGGAAATAGAATGTTTGAAGGTCGTTACGTGAACATTACGTTCACTGGTGCTTTCAGTTTCTTCACAAATCTGCGGCGGAGGGAGCCTGAGAATAACTAGGTAAAGCAGGAATCGTGGAATGACGCAAATTGGTTGAAACACATAGTCCATCTTCAAGTTGATGGAATACAAAATTCGAACCTTCAACTTCGACGGAAAAAAGGAAGCAGCATGCCTAAGATATTGAAATAGTCTTATGACATCATCACAAATAGTATTTTGCTGAACAACTAAATCTCCTCGTGACATTTGTAACGGGGAGGCTTTTCAAAACAATTAAAAAAAAAAAATGAAGAGAGTTCAGATATAATTATTATAATTTATAAATTAAAAATAATAATATAATTTTGTTTTATAATATTATCGTATTAATAAAAATAGATTTGTATTAAAATATTTTGTTTGTTAATGATATCTTTAATTAAGATAAGATGTATAAATAAGATTTCTCTTTAAGATAAAGATTGATATTTTGTTAGTTTAAAACAAAAGAGATTAAAGTAGTGGATTTTTATAATAATTTATTATATATTCAAGATTTGGTCTAAACAATAATAATAGTAGAAAAGTTGATTTTAAAATAAAATGAAATTCTATTAATGTAAGATTCAATCATAATTATGGACACAACCATTATTTATTTATGATTTGATACAAAAGAAGCTAAGAAAGTTATAACAATAGAATCATGACAAGAAAATATGATTTTATCAAATATAATATTCATTTTATTAAGATGGTTTACCAAGATAAAGTCAATTTATAAAAAAAAAATTAAGTTAGAGTAATGTATTGATTTATGTTAACAGATGGTTGCAAACTAGTATGGTCATGTGTTCAAAAAATAGTATGATTCTGGTGTCTAGTTGGGAAACCACCATCGCCATAGACAATCTACTGTAATTAAACTATACTATTGGGCCGCGCAGGGCCAAGGCACAAAATGTCAGTGCATAGAGAGTCAAGAAAAAACAAGCAAATCCTAAAAACCTAGACCAACCTGGACCAAGACGCAGTCCTGCGAAGACCTGCTTCGTCGGTGCTTTGCCTTTCCCACATTCCGCAATGGCTTGTTGAAGATATTGCATGAACATCATCATGGCGTCCACTCTTCTCTTGCGGTTCGCTTCCCTGTTATGTGCGTCGAGCGTTGCCAGCTTGATCTCCTCCAAGTCTTTCTTCAACAATTTGATATCCTCCAAGTCCTTTTTGATGGTGCATAGGTTATGCAGGATTTCGATTTGGTCCGCACACCTAGCACAGGAGGGGTTGGGGTGGGTGGAGAGCGGAGAGGAGGAGGAGGAGCCCGAGGGGGAGGTGAAAGGGAAACGATGAGGGGATGGTGGGAAGAAAGGACGCGGAGGGGGGGCGGCGCAAAACCGAGCGAGTTCCCATGCGAATCGAACCACTCGAACCTACAACCGTAGGGGTTCGAGAGGGGGGAGAGGTTGCAAGGTGGTTGGTTTTGGGTGGCCACGAGGATAGGTGCGAGAGGAGGAGCTGCCACAGGGGGGTCTGTGAGGAGAGCTTCAAGGGCCGGGACTTCCGGGGGTTCAACCTGGATTGCAGGGATTGCTGTGAGGAAGGCTTCAAGAGGGTCGACGAGTTCAGTTGGAATGTCTGAGGCCGACGATTTTCTTCCACGGGCCAAGTACCAAGCTGCCCCCCTCTTTGGCTTGCCCTGGGGTCTTGGCATCGTGAGAGGTGACCTCCAAGACTTGCAAGGAGCCCACGAAAAATCACACCAGAGTTCAAAAGCGATACAGAGGGAGGCGAGAGCTCTGGAATCTTGGTGCTTCAAAATGGAAACAAGGCACTGTGGCTTTGAAGACCCCATGACGATTAGAAGAAGCAGATGCCAAGGTTGGCGCTGAAGTGACGTGAAGGAGCGTCTGCACAGCGCCATGAAGACACACGAGTTGCAGAGCTCCCAGGGCAAGTGAACAATCGAATTTGAATGAAGAGTGGAGGGTGGCAGCAGATAATGTAAGGCCTTGACATGACCGGGGAGGGGATGTGGACAAAGGCATACGCTAAGTGGCTTAAAGAGAGACCAAGTGGCGGATAGCCTAAATGAAGTTGTCATATCAAGGGAGCACCCCATCCGAAGTTAGATTATTAATAATTATTATACATAAACAAAATGAATAAAAAACATAAAAACAAAAAATTGTAAAAATAATTTATGTGATAAATCATTATCTATTTATAATTTGGTATATAACAAATACATTTTTATCAATCTAATGTCTATTTTATTACAATGATTTACAAAAAACAACAATAATTTTTTTTAAATTACCAAAATATAATTCTAAACTAAATGCAATCCATTATCTCTAACATATTTCAAAACACAGTTAATTTAATTAAAATTCTTTTTAAAAATAAAAATATTAAAAAAATAAAAATAATATAATTTTGAAAGAAATGTAATACATTGTCTGTAACTCTCACCATGAACTTGAATTCAAAAAAATGTGACTTTTTTGAAAAGATAAGATCCCTGTTCCCAATATACCTGATAATACACTTGAACTAAAATGATTTTTTTTTGGAAAATGAAGACTTGTGCTATTAAGAGAAGATGTCTATCACTATATTGTTTACATAAAATATAAACAATATGACTTCCACATGAGTCCAAATGCCAGACTTGTCAGTGAAATGTCAACTTTTTACATTAAAAGAGTAATATAATTTGTTTAAATCCACCTAAACCCCCACAGCAACGAGGGTTTCTTTATTCACATCTCTGAGACCACCTTTAACTTCCCACCAAATTACAAAAACCACAGTGCTCTCTTTATTTACATCTCTAATTTCTTCTGTTGATTGACAGACAGACTGTAATTAGTTCTGTTTTTTTACTGAAGAAGATGAGACGTAGGCCGCCATTGAAGAGCGGAATTGCCTTTCAAATCACGAAAAAGGGAGTGATATTACACTACTCCCAATAACGCCAGAAGACGGTGTTGCTAACAAAATTATTACTGAAGGGCAGATGAATGAATGAATGTTCGTTCGTTCTCCTGTGCTAACGCTCTACAGTTATATGTCCAGGAATGAAATTTTAATGGCGAGGAACGACATTGAAGTGAAATTATGTGTTTTATTTGCTCAAATGGCGACTCCATACTTTGAAAAGAAATCATTCAAACAATGGAGCAAGAACCCGCAGAACATACGATATATGAACATGAGCAAAAGATGAGATCCATTGACTTCTCAATTTTCAATTTAATATTATGATGAATGTCTTTCTCAATTTTCAATTTAATATTATCTTGAATGTCTTTAATATTACTCTATTTTATGTTTAATATTATTCTATTTTATGGAAAAAATATATTGATAACGATAACTTCTATTGAGATAGAATTGGTCTATCAAATTTTAAGAGGGTAAGAGATTATATTAAGAATTGGTCTATAAAAACATTAAGAAAAACTTTCCAAGATCACCATAGTTTGTTTACTTAAAAGGTTAGGAAGGTTGGTATTGTGACGAATATTTTGAAATTGAGATCTAATCTCTGGTGGACAATCTAAGAGAAAGTGCTTCCCATGGCTTTTTAGGAATTGACCAACCCCCACTTTCACTATAGAGCTTGTGAGAATTTGTTCTTATCTTAGCAATGCTTATTTTTTTTTTTACACTTGTTAAAACAAAGAGATAATTTTGATATTCTAGATTAGAGTTGATTACATCCTTATAATACCTTAATTTTCTTTTTTACCTTAAATTTTTATTTGATGATATTTTTAATAGTATCTTTATTTTTTATAAGAAGGAAGAAAGGAGAATAAACAGGTCAATAATAAATTGTTAAATGATTATTTCAACAACAATAAAATAAACACATCAACCCAAGGTTGAACAATGTTGAGAAAAAATTGCAAAAAATACCTTTTAATATTGTTTTTTTGGGTTAGACTATTTTGGCAACGTAACTAAATTTCATCGGATTCAATGTTAAATTTCATCGAGTTCAATGTTTAATAAATTTGAGTTTAAGATAAATTTACATTGGTTACTATTATTATATGAATACTTAATTAGTTGTTGTGTTAGACAAGTTAAAGTTTTTTTATTTTAATAATTTTGTAATAAAGTACTAAATCATATAAATAATTTGGTTTTCCTAATAATTTTAAAAAGTTTAACAAAATTATATATTAATATTAGAAACCAATTTTTTTTTAAATATTAAATAGATATGTTCTTTTACAAATTGACTTAAATGCAAAATGTAACCAAAAAAAAAACATATAAATTACATGAAAAACTTCTTGATGATAAATAAGGCTATCTAGATATCCATGAAGAAGGAAGAGCTTGAAGGTTTTGATGTTTCTCTACTAACATTTGGTAGAGGGCAGTCCCATCATTTTAATTTGGAAGATTAATAAAAGGGGATAAGTGGCCAATGAAATTATCAATTAAGATTGTACATGATGGTCTTGCTTTCAATTTCTTGTTGATGTGGGATGCATTTCTAAATATTATGTTTATGTATAAAGGAGTTTGTGTGTCTTATAGAATTCAACATGGGTTTGTTTCATTTTTCTTTTACATATTAATAGTGCTACCGAGAAGATCTTCAATTTTATATTCAAATAATAATGAAACCATGATATCTTTGCCATGGTATTGTATTTTACAAAGAGACTCCTCTTGAGATCGAGAAATAGAAGTAGAGACTTGTACCACTTGTTTGTAGAGATAGTTTATTTGGTAAAAAATATTTAATTTTTAAAATTTAGTATTTTTTTTTAATGATGATGATGATGATTAACGTCCACTAAGATTTAATTGGTCTATCAGACCTTAAGAGGGTAAGTGATTACTTGTGATTCTTTAGAATTTTGTTTCTGTGCTCGAAAAACATTAAGAGAAGTTTTCCAAGATCACCATACTTTTGTTGAGTTAAAAGGTTAGGAAGGTTGGTAGTGTGATCAATATTTTGAAAATGAGATCTAATATGGGTATAGGCTGGACAATCTAAGACAAAGTGTTTTTCATCTTCAACCTTCTTAGCGTCACAAAGGTGACACACTCTTTCATCCCATGGCGTTTTAGGAATTGACCAATGCCCAGTTTCACTATGGAGCTCATGAGAGTTTGTTCTTATCTTAGCAATGCTTTTTTTTTCTTTACACTTGGCAAAATAGATAGATAATTTTGATCTTCTAGATTAGGGTTGATTACATCTTTGTAATACCTTAATTTTCTTTTTTCCTCTAACTATTTATCACATCACATTTTTTCCTTAAATTTTGATTTGACGTTTTTTTTAATAGTATCTTTATTCTGCAAAATGGTTTCTTCCATGATTCCCCAATAGTTTAGCCAAGACCGGGCGTCTTATGCCATCCTCGCTTGATTCGATGATGGTTATGACTTGATTTTGAAGCAATTTTAGGTAGCCTCTTGTCTTCCATGTTGTTTAACTTGTTCTTATACATTAGGTATCTAGTTATAGCCATGCTCTCAATGGGGGAGAGGCTTGTTTCTACGAGGATGGGATAGGGTGTATTTCCTTTAATTTTGAGATTATAGGTTATACAATTCTTTTGTATTTGCTCTATCTTTCTCCAAGATTCACGAGAGATACTACAGCCCCAGACTTCACATCCATAAAGAATAACAGGTGTAACAAGAGTCTCAAAGAGGAGTTTCTTCTTATCCCAACTCCAAAGATCAGTTGATTTACAATTGTTTTCAAGCCCATAATAATCTTTCCATCCCCCAATAATCCTTTTCTCAATGCTATAATTCCAATTGAGCTTGTGGTGAATATCAATTCCAAGATATTTGTATGAAGTCACTTCCTCCAAGTTGTTGTTTTCATATACAAAGGTATCATAAGGGATCTTGTTGGATTTAATAATCATGACTTTAGTCTTATCAATTCACAGTCATACCCATATTGGAGCAAAAGTCATTAAGGATTATTAGTTGGTTTTCAAGATCATGGGGACTCCTTGCCATAAGAACGATATCGTCGACATAAAGAAGAAGATTGATGACTATACCAGTGAGAGTAGGGCCGACACAACCTGCTTTTTCCAAGCGTTCTTCTAACTTATCAATGTATATGCCAAAAAGGGTAGGGGACAAGGGACAACCTTGTTTGACTCCAATATTGCAG
>ML847263.1:34940-56005 GCA_009831015.1 Picea engelmannii | reverse complement strand
TGTCTCTATTGTATTGTGTATATTCTGTGTTTTGTTTCCGCATTTGTTTTATTTTATTGCTCTGCGGTCCTGTTTTTATAACATCATGGTGGCCCATATGGTCTCTGATTGGAGAATGACTGTTGATGATGCCAAATTTAACAAACCAAGATCTTCAAGGTATTGTTATGCTGCAATAATTCTTCCTCGAGAATCCTCTTTTCTCTTTGAATCCTTCAAGCACCATTGCAATAGGCCATTCTACTCACCTCTTGAGGGAATAGGCATTTTTTTTCTTCATTTTTCATTTCTTCCATTGTAAGGAGTGAAGAGCTCTCAATTAGGGAACTCAAGAGCCCTCCCAAGGAGGAAGAGGGGATAAGTCCCTTACTTTCTCTATGGTGTTTCTCCTACTAATATATTGATCCTTTTGTAGAATTATGTTTGTTTTTCATACTAAGATCTGATCGAAGTGGTAAAAGATGAAGAAAAGAAGGAGTGAAGTAAGGGAAAACAAGCCATTGGATGAGGACATCAAGGAGAATAGATAAGAAAGGAGGATGGATCATGGACAACTCAGCAAGGGAAAAAATCTACCAATGGATGCTTTGGAGAACCTCATGGGAAAGATGGAAAGACAGGCTGGCGAAGCTCGAAAAATGTGGGTCAAAGTGGACCTAAGGCTTTAAACACTTAGGGTTTTTGTATTTAGGGTTTTGACACCTAGGTTTTGACATAAGGTTTTTCGAGAGCTGTTGTAATGTATAAATAAGAACCTAGATGAGAGAAAAAGGGTTCGTTGTTGGCTAGAGTTGTGTTGTGATCTCGAATGAGTATCATTGTGAGAGAAAGAAGTGTTGTGTGTGAGAGAACTCTACTATTGTAAGATATTCAAGTGCGTGTGAATATCAACCCCTCATCTGGTTGCTCAGGGCAGGGAGAGAAAGAGAGAGTGGAAGATTGAGAGATCTACAAGCTAAGAGCGCAGATAGAACCGTATGTTTTTCTATAATATCAAGAAACACGTTTATGTGGATGTAGCCTTAGGGAGAGGGTGAACCAAGTATATTTTGTGTCTCTGTGGTTGATATTGTGTTGTTTTCTTCTGCTATCATGTTAGTCTGTTGTTGCATTATTATGTTAGATATGGAATATAACTGTGTGAAGTAGGTTTATTCTTGGTAAGAATAGCTAGATATATGTGTGTTGTTCTTTGGATCCACTGCATTTCCTCTGGTTGTAGACACATGTGTCCTGCAACCCTCTATTTCTACTTTGGGTGAGACTGCATATGTTCTGCAAGTGTTTCCAAAAGGGCTAGCAGTTAGGGCTTGTTGGTGCACTGTCAGAGCTGAACCCTGGGTTTGCCCTGTGCCAAAAAATGGTTTCATTGTCGAGACTAAGATCTTCTTGACAAAATATCAAGGTGGTTTCCATTGAAGACAGAGATTCAGAAGTCGATAGAAGAACAAGAAAAGGACATCACAGAAGCTCATAACAAGAACCCTAAACTTAGTACAGAATATTGGTTGGGAAAGTTTATCTTTACTGATATACACAAAATATTCTTTGGAGGAATTCATAAGGAGCTATATGAGTGGTTAGCCATATTAGCGGATAGCTAGTTTGAGATCAGATCTAGACCTCCTGTGGTTTAGACATTGACATTGATCAAGAAGGTCAAGATATTTGATAACGTCGTATCAAGAGAAATAGATCACTGGTTTGATAACACCATTGGAGGGTACATTACCGAGTTTTCTATTGTAACGCCCCCTTTTCCCGGCCAGGCAGGCGCTACTTCACGGAATAACAACACTCACTCTTAATTATATAAACAACATTCATTTAATAAATGAAACAAATTTAGACTCAGAGTAAGCCTAAGAATTACTGTTATCATAATTTTTAAACATGGCATTAGCATTAATCCATCTGCATAGAAGAATACATGATAGTTATAAATACACAGACATGCAGAAACATAATTAAAACATCATCTGGTGCTTATCTTGGAAACAATGGAAACTCCACCAATCAGGTGTAGGCCTTCCATGAACCTCCCAACCTTAGACCACACTGCTCATCAAACTTAGCAGTGGGTCACCCCCGAGCTGGGACTATGCTCCACCCCAAGGCAAGGAATCCTAGGCTAGGATGAGGTTATAGGGAAAACACACAATCACAAGGAAGAAATTCTCTCCCAGGAACCACTCATACTCACTTCCCATAGAACCTCCTTCCCCACATGCCTGTTCCACCCCAAGAGTATACACCTTCTCTGTCACCTGGACAATCCTTTGGCTACTAACCTCCCTTGCCTTGGGTTTCAACAATAGACTAGACCAGAAGTTTTCAAACTCTGTGGAAACTACAGGGTTCCTTCCAGGAGTTTTCTCCTTCCTCTGTGCACTCTCTCACCTAGAGAGAGTCACTCACAGGCCAATAATCCTATTCTTTTAACTTCAACCACTTCTCTCACCTAGAGAGAGTGTTGCATAAACTAGCCAGCAAGCCACATGCAGTCCAACACATCGTGGCCACAACAGCCAATGGGAAAAAAAAACACGGTCTTTCCAAATAGGCTCAGCAATGACAGGATGGCCTCACGGTTATGGCTTTGGAATAGAGACTCCATGCACAGGCTCGATCTTCTCAGATAGAGGTTGCATCAGATTCCCAAAAATCAACACAGGATATCCCAAAATCCACACACAGACTTCTAGTTCAGAGGGTGTACTGGGTATCTCTTCCAGGGGTCGGACTGGACGTACGGTTCAGAAGATCGAGTAGAATGAAGGAGGAACCCCCATCATGGATCATGTCAGCTATTTTATTTGCATGGTATTGGGTTGACACTTTTCACCCATGAAACTACATGCACTCCATCAACATGCATTCCTCCCATTTGGAAGTCACCCGTCATTCGAAAAGGAACTTAGGATAAAACATATAATTCACATGTCTGTTGGAATAATATTAAAATATTATTCCCAAGGAATTAGTCCCTTAGGCTTAGCCCCTAGGCTCAACACTTAGCCCATTTTCCCACCTTCCATCCCCTAATCCCTTGCCCACTCTATGGATGCTTAGTCCCCCATCACTCATTCATCATGTCGGCCTACACGTGGTGGTGTTTATATTTTTATTAATGTGTTGCATACATACAGGTACAAAATCAGTCTCTTGGCCTTCAACCCTTAGGCTCTCTGGCCTAACAATCACATAAGCCACCAGCTTATATAAATTTGGCTCACTAGCCTATAAAAAATATTTACAACTCATTTCATAAACCAAATTTACAAAGGGGTTCAGCCTTGGTGACATTAAAATCCCCCTCCCCTTATTTTTGCACTGTACTCAGTGAAACCTTACATTGTCTCTGCAAGCCTTTCAAAATTTTCAAAAATATGTGGGTACTCTTCCCGCATAACATATTCATGCTCCCATGTCACATCCTCAGGAACATACCAGGTCCACTGGAACTTTAC
The DNA here is from genome assembly GCA_009831015.1 of Picea engelmannii. NCBI lineage: Eukaryota > Viridiplantae > Streptophyta > Pinopsida > Pinales > Pinaceae > Picea > Picea engelmannii. The sequence continues at coordinate 52,535 of ML847263.1, read as the reverse complement.
AAGCTCTATTGCTCAATTATGAAGTTGTTTACTTTTCCTATCCAATATGCGCATAGGATGCACTTGTAGGACACCTTCTGGTTCCACCTGAATCAAATTCCAATCGATAACATGATTAGCATCAGGTATCTATTTATTAAGCAGTGAAACATGAAACACATTATTTACAGTCATGGATGCAGGTAATGCAAGCATGTATGCCACTGGCCCAATCCTTTCCAGGATTTCAAACGACCCACAAAATCTTGCTGCCAACTTGGCGCAACCTCCCAACTTCAGGGAACTCTTGTTAATTTTCACTTTTAGGAAGACATGATCACCCACTTTGAATTCTCTGTGGGTCTTGTTATTATCAGCATAACTTTTCTTCCTGTTCTGGGCAGCTTTTAAATTCTGTTTAATTCTTATCATTTGGTCTTCCATCTCTTTGAGCAACTCAGGTCCAACTACTACTTTTTTAGCTGGATTATCCCAGCTCACTGGAGTGTTGCACTTTCTTCCATAAAGTGCTTCAAATGGGATCATCTTCAACGATGCATGATACCGATTATTGTAGGTGAATTATACCAAATGCAAGTAGTCTTCCCACCTTGATGGTTTATCCATCACATACATTCTCAGCATGTCCTCTATTACTCTGTTCACCCTCTCTATCTGTTCATCAGACTCGAGATGATACGTTGTAATAAAATTTAGATTCATTCTAAATCCTTTGAACAGTCCTTTCCAGAAAGTCGAGGTGAATTTTGGGTCCCTATCAGACACAATTGTCTTAGGAATTCCGTGCAAGCATGCCACTTCTTTTAAGAAGATATCGACAACATTTCTTGCCTTGTGAGTGTTTTTTAGTGGAATAAAATGGGCAACTTTTGTAATATTTTCCACCACCACCATGATTGAATCATGATGCTTACTTGTTCTAGGAAATCCTATAATAAAATCCATTGTTACTACTTCCCATTTCCACTCAGGAATGGGTAAAGGCTGCAGCAACCCTGCTAGGTGCTTATGCTCAGCCTTAAATTTCTGGCACTCCATACATATGGTGATGTATTCAATGATTTCTTTCTTCATACCTGGCCAAAAGTAATGGATTTTGATTGCTACCATAGTCTTCTGATATCTAGGATGTCCAGCATAAGTCACGTTATGCATTTCTTTTAGAATTTCCAGCTTCAATTCTTGGACATTGGGTATGTACACTTTGTTTTTATACATAAGTAATCCATGAGCTTCCAAGGTGTAACTTTCCTTTTTCTGTGGTCTCTCACGCTGTTGTAGCTTTTCTACCAAGTCTCAGTATTGCAAATCAACATTTGCAGCTTCCAAAATTTTATCCTTAATATCGGTCCTGTACATGCTAATGGTTGAAGCATGTAAGTCATGCACTTTTTTGCAGAGTGCATCAGCCACCTTGTTTTCCTTCCCCTTGATATGCTTGATATCAAGGTCATATTCGCATAGAAACTCCAGCCACCTACTTTGTCTAGTATTTAAAGTTGTCTGATCAAACAAATACTTCAGACTGTTGTGATCTGTTCTCAATTTGAATCTCCTTCCCATGAGGTAATGTCTCCATTTCCTCAGAGCGTGGATGATTGCTTCCAACTCCAAATCATGAGTGGCATAATTATTTTCATGCTCTTTCAGCTTCTTGGACTCATAATAGATTACAAATCCATCTTGGCTAAGAACTCCTCCCAACTCCTCCTTACACGCATCTGTGCATACCACAAAATCCATATTTGGATATGTAATTCTCAGGATTGGAGCATTGGTTAACAACTGCTTCAATCACTGAAAACTCTTCTCACACTCTTCAGTCCATTGAAACTTCTTCTCCTTACTTTGAAAGGAAGTGATAGGGTGATATATCTTTGAGAACCCTACTATAAACCTTCTGTAGTAGCCCACCAGACCCATAAAATATATACCTTCCACCACATTCCTTGGCACTGACCATTCTCAGATGGCCTCAACCTTTTCAGGATCCACAATGATCCCCTCTTATGAAATAACATGCCCCAAGTAATGGATCTTTCTTTGATAAAATGAGCATTTTCTTAGCTTGGCATACAATTGGTGTTCTCTCAACACTTGCAGCACCATTCTCAGGTGTTTTTCATGCTCTCCCTCTGACTTGGAATATACCAAGATGTCATCCAGGAATACTATGACAAACTTGTCTAAATAGTCCCTGAATACACCATTCATCAAGCACATAAAAATAGTAGGTGCGTTTGACAGTCCAAACAACACCACTGTGAACTCATAATGACCATACCTTGTTCTAAAGGTGGTCTTGTTGATGTCCTCATCCTTTATTCTCACCTGGTGATATCCATATCTGAGATATATTTTTGAAAATATTTTCGCACCCTTCAACTGATCTAAAAGATCATCGATCCTTGGCAGAGGATACTTGTTCTTGACAGTTACCTTGTTCAACTGTCTGAAATCAATGCACATCCTCATAGTTCCATCCTTCTTCTTCACGAACAGGACTGGGGCACCCCAAGGTGACACACTTGGGAGAATGTACCCCTTCTTCAGAAGCTCTTCAAGCTTCAATTACAACTCTTTCATCTCTGGCGTACTCATTCTATAAGGAGCTTTCAAAACTGGAGCTTCTCCAGGCATCAAATTTATAGAGAAATCGATGTCTCTCTTCGGAGGTAGTCCAGGTACCTCTTGAAATAAGTCCTTGAACTCTGTGATTACTTCATGGTCTCCAATATTTGCGACTTCATCTCTAGATGCTTCTTCTACACGAGATGCAAATAATTAACATCCTTTCCTATAGCACTTCCTTAGCTGCATGGCTGAGATTTCTCTAACAACCATGTTTTTTGGAATTCCTTGGACTGTTTTTTCCCTCCTCATCTAGGCATGTAAACCTTTTGTTACGGTAGTCTAGAAGGGCATGGTGTTGGTCCAACCAGTCCATCCCAATTAAGCAGTCATAAGAGATCTAAAGGTATAATATTCAATTCATCCTTAGTGCTCAATCCACCCATGTCTACTGAACATGACTTAACCAATTTAGTGACCTTCCTCTTGGTTCATGTAGCCAACTGCACTAACCAAGACTTTTCATGTTTTCTTCTTGATAAATGGAAAATTTCCACCACCCTAAGATCTACATAACTATGGCTAGCCCCTGAATCAATTAAAATAATAAGTGGTCGGTTGTTAATCATACCTTCCACTTCAATCATGTGCGATCAAAATTCTTCTTTCTTGTTGTCCAGGGTTGCGTAGATCCTTGGCATTCTACTGCCCATATCCTCCACTGTTTCATCTTGCTGGACATTGTGGATGGTTCTCATTTTATCTTTTTTGTGAGGGAAATATCGGTACCTATGGTTTCCTTTACAACCCCAACACTCCAGAGGTGGTGATCTTGGCATCTTCCCACCCCCTAAAGCCTTCCTAGGCTCTCTAAAAGATGATTTTCCCTACGGACTATTTTTTTTAAAGGGAGGCTTGTTTCCCTTCTGCCTTTGTTCCTTCTTAAACCTCTTCTAGTCATCCCAAGCCTTTCGAAAGGTAGGATTTTCTCTTTGTTGTTCATACAAGCATTTCTCCCTTCTTATTGTTTCTTCCATAGTCTTAGGATCATCATATTGAATCTGATCACCGATGGAAGGTGGCAGTCCACTCAGATACCTTTGAGTCTTGACAGTCTCATCTTTGATGAATGGAACATACTTCAGAAGTTCCAAGAAACTTCGTTCATATTCATCAATGGTCATGCTTCCTAGATTGAGTTCGAAGAACTCCTTCATCTTTCTGTCATCGTATATTGTAGTTAGGTATTTCTTCTCGAAATACCTCTTGAACTCCTTCCAATTGATATCTTTCTCTCTGATGTGATGCACTTGCACAAACTGATCCCACCACATGGATGCTTTTCCTTTTAGATGATACATCGCAATTATTCCTTATGCATGAGCAGAATAATTCTGCAGTTGGAAATATTTCTTCATGCCAAGCAACCATGTTTCGACATCTTCCTCTTTCTTTTGTTCACCATCAAACGTTGGAGGCTTGATATTGTTCATCTCTCCTTTCAATTCATCCACTTCAGATCTTCAGTGTTTTCTGGTAGGGGATGGGCTTGAACTACTATGTGCTTCCCTGTCGGAATGTTTTGGGGAGTGACAGTAATGTCTTCTACCACTCTTCGATCTTCTTCTCCTCTCAAGGGTTCTAACACTTCTTGATCTTCTTGTGTCACTCTCTTTTTACAATTTCCTTTCTATTCTTTCCAGGATCTTCAACATTTTTAATTTAAATTCACCCTCTTGGTCCCTGATCCTCATGAGCTTTTGGCTATTAGCTCGACGAGCCTGGGCATCTTTCTACAATCTTCCAATGAGTTTCATCATATGTCTTTCCTTATCCATATATTTTCCGTGCCCATTGGATTTCTATCCTTCGACTCCCAGGTTGACATCCCTTCCTTCTCATTCTCTCTCTGAAATGGAGGCAATTCACATCTCTTCCATTTCTATACTTAGCATAGATTCACTGGTGTCTTGACACTCGTTGAACTCTGCACACACAATGTGCAATCAATCCAAATTTTTTCAGGCCCTCAACCTTCAAGAAAACTTACAACATTCATAAACCAATGTGAACAAGAAAAATGTTTCGATTCCATTAAGTTTTATGAGCTTTGTTCGGCTTTGCAAATTTTGGGACTTCGGAACTTCGGGTTCTCGATTCATGAATATCCAACAGTTAAACCCATAGATGATTTTAGGGGCTAAATTTCGCTCATGGGCTAATTTTCCATGGTTTTTCAAAAAATGAGATTCACTATTTTAAAATTGATTCGCCCAAATTCTATAGGATAAAATTATTTTACCTCAAAAATCGCCAAAATTTTAAAAACTATATAAAATCCTTAGAAATTTGAATATTTTTACAAAAATATCGCCAATAATTTATAGTTGGCATATGAAGGATTAGTAAGATTCACCAAGGTTTCTACATTTTAAAATAAATTTCCATCCTTAAAATCATCCCTGGAACTTAAACCCTCAATGGTTCTTTTGTCTTCAAAATTTTCAGGACTTCGGGTTTTCAGGTGACATCTCCAACCCTCGTAACCAAAGTCACCTTTTGCAACTCGCGATCTCACGAGTTCGTGAGTCGAAGACCCTCGACTTCCTTCCTCCAAATGTCGATATGAATATGGGTAAGGCTCCCTCTTTGTTAGTGCCCACTCCATATGAACATAGTCTAGGGATAAGTGCTAGAACCTCTCACAAACTTGTGACTTCACGAGTTGGAGTGTTGAGCATTCGTGCTCCTCCTTTGTGAATTCTGAAATTTCGACTTACTTTACCACTCCGGGCCCACATAGAAAAATTGTCTCCACATCCATAGTGGAAAGTGGCACATTTAGGAGGGTCCACGTCACCTTCTATGACATCATCAGGTCCCACCACTCTCGCCTGTCTTCTCGACTCGCTGGCACGTGGTACACATCCATGCATCCACATACATTCCAAGTGCCAACCAATGGTTAGACTTCTTTTCAGATCTACGACGCCGATCTTTTCGGTCTTTCGAGGTTTCGGGCATCGGGAGTTTTTGCATCACACATCTTGAACTTTTGTTTGCCAAAATATCTAAATTACTATCTAATCCTCCACTTGATCCAACGGTCAATTCCTCTCTCATATCTACGGTGTAGATTGTTTCGGGATTTCGCATTTTGTGATTTCCACGTTCCTGTGAAACTCCAAAGGGTTTTTAGACCCTGCGCACGTTTTCCAGATCTGATGGTCATGAGGGTTCACCTTCCCTTCTGAATATATCCTAAGGCTCCAACACTTCTGGTGTGGAGTCGTCTCTCCCAGTGGTCATATACCACACCGGTTGCGTTTTCATGACACCACTACACCTCCTGAGATTTGTAATCATGGTCAAGTAAACTCCTTGGCACTTAGGAGCACTCAAAGGTCCTAAATTCGTCCTCTAGACACAATTTCTCCTCAAACCATTGGTCCAAAGACCACTCATCTAGCCCATCTAGGCTCAACATCAAAACCTCTGCTCTGATACCATATTGTAACGCCCCCTTTTCTCGGTTGGGCAGGCGCTACTTCGCGGAATAACAACACTCACTCTTAATTATATACACAACATGCATTTAAGAAATGAAACAAATTTAGATTCAGATTAAGCCTAAGAATTACTGCTATCATAATTTTTAAACATGGCATTAGCATTAATCCATATGCACAATAGAATACATGATAATTATAAATACACAGACATGCAGAAACATAATTAAAACATCATCTGGTACTTATCTTAGAAACAATGGTAATTCCACCAACTAGGTTCAGGCCTTCCAAGAACCTCCCATCCTTATACCACACCGTTCATCAAGCCCAACAGTGGGTCACCCCTGAGCTGGGACTATGCTCCACCCCAAGGAAAGGAATCCTAGGCTAGGCTAAGGTTACAAGGAAAACACACAATCACAAGGAAGGAATTCTCTCCCAGGAACCACTCATACTCACTGCCCATAGACCTTCCTTCCCCACATGCCTATTCCACCCCAGGAGTATACACCTTCTCTGTCACCTGGACAATCCTTCGGCTGCTAACCTCCCTTGCCTTGGGTTTCAGCAACAGAATGGACCGAAATTTTCCAAGCTCTGTGATAGCTACAATGTTCCTTCCAAGAGTTCTCTCCTTCCTCTACACACTCTCTCACCTGGAGAGAGTCACTCACAGGCCAACCAACCTATTATTCTAACTTAAACCACTTCTTTCACATGGAGAGAGTGTTGCATAAACTCGCCAACAAGCCACACGCAGTCCATCACTCCATGGCCACAAAAACCAATGCGGAAAACAAACACGAGCTTTCCAAATAGGCTCAACAATGACAGGATGGTCTCACGTTATGGCTTTGGGACAGAGACTCCATGCACAGGCTCGATCTGCTCAGATAGTGTTTGCATCAGATTTCCAGAAATCAACACAGGCTATCCCGAAATCGACACACAAACTTCTGGTTCAGAGGGTGTACGAGGTATCTCTTCTAGGGGTCGGACGAGACATACAGTTCAGAAGATCAGGTAGAATGAAAGAGGAGCCCTCATCACATCTCATCTCAGCTATTTTATTTGCATGGTCTTGGGTTGACACTTGTCACCCATGAAACTGCATGCACTCCATCAACATGCGTTCCTCCCATTTGGAAGTCATCTGTCATTCCAAAAGGAACTTAGGATAAAACATATAATTCACATGTCTTTTGGAATAATATTAAAATATTATTCCCAAGGACTTAATACCTTAGTCTTATCCCCTAGGCTCAATACTTACCCCATTTTCCCACCTTCCAGCCCCTAATCCCTTGCCCACTCTATGGATGCTTAGTCTTCCATCACTCATTCATTGTGTCAGCCTACATGCAGTGGTGTTTATATTTTTATTAATGTGTTGCATACATACAGGTACAAAATTAGGCTCTTGGCCTTCAACCCTTAGGCTCTCTGGCCTAACAATCACATAAGCCATTGACTTATATAAACTTCGCTTACCAACCTATAAAACATATTTACAATTCATTTCATAAACCAGATTTACAAAGGGGATCGGACTTGGGGACATTACAGCTATTGATAAAGTAGATTCATATAACCAACCAGAGAGAGATTTCTTTAAGGGGCGGAGAGGAAAATTTTTACACTTTTTGAAGTTGAAGATCAAGATGCTATTGCATGAGAAGAACATCTTGAATATACAATAGTGGGTTAGATTGAAAAGCTAATGTTCAAAAACTCAGACAATGACAACGATACAGAGGTTGGATATACGCACAGTGGGAAGACCTTCAGAGACGTTCCTCTGGTGGACCTTTTTGAGTAGAATATCTAACCACTTCTGCAGGACGAAGGGTTATATAGTGGATAAGAAGAAGATTTATTGAACTAGGAAAATTTAGAGTCCATTAGGAAAGACAAAGGGAAGACTAGAGAACCTCACCGGGAAGAATTAGAAACTTCAGGAACTGTGCAGACTATTGAAGTAAGTACTATTACTACTCTTGTTGTTTTAGCAGCGTTAAGTAGCTAGAGTAACCAAAGTAGTCAGAGTCATCAGAGAACTGTTACCAACAGTTCAGTACATACTCAGTTAGGAAACCTAGGATGATCTATGCTGGATGAAATGAGGCTACCTATCTTTAGGGGAGATAGATTTGAAGATCCTGATCAACACTGGTTTCTATACAAATTCATATGGAGTATTAAGAAGGTCAATGACGTAGTAGTTAAGAGAGATCATTTCAGTACTACCTTAAGAGACCGTGCAATGAGCTGGTACATGAAGTTTGTAAGAGGATTTCCACAACCTAAACCAATGAATGAAATCAAGACTGCATTGAGTGAAGAATTCAAGAAACCCAAGCTAGAGTCACAATGCATTATAGAACTAAACAAAATCAAGAAGAAAGTAGGTGAACCTGTCTAGGAGTTCGATCAAAGGTTTAAGACCTTGATAGGTCGGCTGAGTTTTCAGATCCTAGACGAGAAGAATAAGGAATGGTTCATTGTTTCCCTCTTACCACACATCATAATTCCTCTGATGCAGCAGAAGGTTTCTTCGCAGGCGAAGGCGTTGGAAATCGACATGATATTAGAATCATCTCCTATGGGAGAATCCAACTCAAGTATGAGTCAAATTTTGAGTCAGCTAACTAGTTTATCTCTGCAGGTCGAAGATATGAATAAATATAAAAGAAATGATAAAAGAGAAGACATTTGGTGTATGGGTCCAGGTATGGATTAAGAAAGAATGTGAAGAAAAAGGAAAAGAAAATATGAAGTGCGAACTGCATGGGAGACACATTGATTGAGATCAGGTCGAAGTGGTCAAAGAAGTAGAAATGAAGGAGAGAAGTAAGGGGAAAAAAGACCTTGGACAAGGATATTGAGGAGAAAAGATAATAAAGGAGGACAGATTGTGGACAACTCAGCAAGGGGAAAAATCCACCAATGGATACTTTGGAGAAGCTCGCAGTAAATATGGAAAGATAGGCTGGCGAATCCTGGAAAATGTGGGTCAAAGTGGACCTAGGGTTTTAGACACCTAGGGTTTTTGTATTTAGGTTTTTGACACCTAGGTTTCGACCTAAAGTTGTTTGAGAACTATTGTAATGTATAAATAAGAACCTAGATGAGAGAAAATGGGTTCGTTGTTGGCTAGAGTTGTGTTGTGATCTCGAATGAGTATTATTGTGAGAGAGAGAAGTAATCTCTATGAGAGCACTCTAGTATTGTAAGATCTTCAGTTGGGTGCGAAGATCAACCATGAAACTAGGTGTGTAGGGTGGGGAAAGAAAGAGAGAGAGGAAGAGAGATAAATATTTGCAAGCTAAGAGTGTAGATAGAACTGTATGTTTTCCTATAATATCAAGAAAAGTATTTTTGTGGACGTATCCCCAGGGAGAGAGTGAACCACACATTTTTTGTATATTTTTTTGATGTTGTGTTCTTTGCTTTTGTTATTTTGTTAGTCTTTTGTTACATTATTATGTTAGATCTGGAATAAAACTGTGCGAAGTAGGTTTATGCTTGGTAAGAATAGCTAGATCTGTGTGTGTTGTTCTTTGGATCCACTACATTTCCTCTGGTTGTAGACACATATGTCTTGCAACCCCCTATTTCTACTTCGGTGAGACTGCATATGCTCCGTAGGTGTTTCCAAAAGGGCCAGTAGTTAGGGCTTCTTCGTGCGCTATTAGAGATGAACCCTGGTGTAATATCCCTTGAACGAACCCAATTGTAAATGTAATATAAATATACTTAAGATGGTGAGCTATTTTTACCTCATTTGATAATGCACATCATGTGGAATAGTGTGTGCATGAACTATGTAGTAAAGTGATGTAATATGCACATCGCAAGATACCACATGCAGTAACTAAAGTGCGCGCAACCTTGAAGATAGCAGATACTGAGCGCAGTAACTAAAGTGCATGCAATATTAAGGTTGACGAACCTTTATGTATATGATATGCATTATAGGTTGGTGAGGCTGTATTATAATTCAAAATGCTTATGTTTTAGTATTAGGCCGGAACGCCTAGATGTCAAGGGCCAATGCACCTAATTTGTACATGACTCATGATTAATATAAAATACATCATTGTGTGCAGACCGAACACAATAAAAGAGATGGGGGACTGAACTTCACCAGTTAGGGAAAGGGAGGGACAAAAGTCAAGGGAATATTATATTAATATTTCTCAAAACATAAAGTATGGATAATTGTTTTATCCTAAATTCTTAAGTTGGGGACAAGTGGACAAAAGTAACTTCCGATATGACAAGTGTCAATTTGGGGACATGCATTCATATCCCGGGGGAACTTAGATCATGGGGAGAGTTCTCACGGATACCTTACAAACAGTGGGATGACCATCATTCTCACCATAACTTTTCACGAAGAGTTCACAGTGATTCCTATACACACTTAGTTATCCAGTCAATGATTCCATAACTATTTCACTCATACATTTTGTTATCCTTGAGACAACCATTTCACCTTTTCAAAGCCTGTTTCTGCACCCTTTTTGGTTGGTGTACCTGGTTAGCTTGGAGCGGTATTGAAGAAGAGGGTTTTTAGGCTCATGAGCAGTTGTCTGAGAAAGATAATTGTTGGGGATTGATTCCTGAAGGTGATAAACTACAACTATAGTGCTCTGATACTTCTGGTCCGACATATTTCTGAAGCCCTGGAAGGGAAGTGGGGCAGTTGAGGGACTAATGAGAAGAGAAGGGGAACACTTCCTTGAGTGGGACTTGCATGTGGGGAATGAGAGGTTGTGGGTTGTTAGTTGAGTGAGAACCTAAGACGGAGTGTTTCCTGTTGTCCATGAGCCTTAGCCTAGATAGGAACCCTTTACCCTGGGTGGAGTTTAGTCCTATCTCTGGGGTGACTCACTGTTAAGAGAAATGAACAATGTATTCTATGGCTAGGAGGTTTGTGGACGGTATGTAAGAAGTTGGTGACATTCTTTTTAAGATAAGTACCAATTGTATGATAAATTGATATGATGTTTTGTTATTTACATGCCTATGTTACGATTTTATCATATATGTGATTATGACTCTTGTGTGATTATGGGTAATTTCTTGTAAATGATGCATATCTGTAGTTATTGTTATTTCAATATAAAAGTTGTATGTTACAGAAAGTAATTGTTTGTTTATGTTTAGATGTAAAGATTCCGCGAGCGTGCTATATGTATATGTTTTAGTTGCATGCAGTTTAAAGAGTAAATTTATGTGGCATTGCTTAGTTGACTACTGGGTATGCTACTTTATATTCCGAAGTATGGGAACGAAAGTGTTCCCTAGAGTAGCATGGCCTGGACTAATGGTTGGGAATCTTACCGACTGGTGTTAGAGAATGAGTGGTTACTCTAGAGTGGCGTACCCCGGCTTGAGGTTGGTCGAGTGGATTGTTACACCTGGGTCTGCCCTGTGTGAACAATGTTGGTCATTGTTTGATTTTCTTGGTGATACAGGAGCATCGCTGTCAATGTGTGGAGAAAATCCCATAAACATCAAGGAATATGTATGGGAGCTCAACGGTGGCAGTTGCAATAGATATTTTGAAATATGCCTTAACTCAACGTCGAAATCAATCTTTTGAGGCATGCTTGAACTCAACGGGAAAATCACAGAGGCACACTTGAATGATTACGAGTGAAGTGGGAGATTCCACTCCAACTCTGGAATGCGAATGGTCAATATAGTCATCACATTAATTTTTAGAATATGCAAGTAGCCAGGGGAAACCCTAAAAACCCTATGATAAATAGAGGTTTTGTACGCCCAAATGAGGCTAGTCAATGAATCAACTAGGGAGTAGATGGCTGACTACATAGTTGTAGAGCTGCAAGTTAGTGGGAGATTTCTGAGTTTCAGTTTTTGTTTTTTATCACAATCGTAACCATTTTCAATTATGAATAGAACAGAGGAAAATTTACCCAATGTATGGTGTGAACATTGTTTTCAATTCTCCGTCTTTGTGTTTTTATGAGTGAATGGAACTGTGAATGTTAAGATAAGTTTCAATTGTTTCTCTTCTATTGAGGTGGTGCAAGGTGTGCATATAGAACACAAGGAGTGCGTGATGAAATATGTCTCGATTCCAAAGATCAGAAGAGATAAGACAAGACTTTCCTTTTGCAAGGAGTGCAAAGAGACTGGTGTGAGGCATGCACAGTCGTCTGCAAGAATTCAAACCTTGCATAAAGATCTGGTGCAAGGAGTGCACAAATCTGAGATTCGACTAAGAATTGAAGGAACCTGGCAAGAAGTCGAGGAACTAGAAAAGGAGAATGCCAGAAGGGAAAGAGGAATTTCTCTTCAATAAATACTTAGAGTCTAAGTTATTGAAATCCATGAGATGCAAGGAATGCACGGGAAGTCGAAGTCTTCATAAGACCAAGCCCAGGGAGAATAACACTTCTCATTAGTGTTAAAGATATCTGAGAACTAGAATCATCGAATGAACAAAGGTTCAAAACCTTTTAACACTTATAAAATATTCTAAGTATGAAGAAAGCATAAGCGCAAGGGTGAAAATATCTCAATCATTCGATCTGAATGCTAGAGAACCAAAACCGTCCATCAGGAGGGACACATGGTGAACGAACATCATTTCACTGCCTCATGCTTGGGAGAAGTCAAAGGGAAGAACGCTAAGAATTTGTAATGCCTGAATCTATGACTTGATATGAGCCGTTGGATCCAGGGGAGATCTGGACCATTGATTTTCCAGGGTGAAATATCGACATTTTAGGGATCGGAGGATCCAAGGTGATAAGTCTTTCGACGTTGCGAAACATGAAGTCCCGAAAACATCGTGGCCATCATATCGAGAGAATATCTGGACCATCAAATCCAAAATAGTGGGAATTCAGACATCAGGAGGATGAAGGTGCCTCACATCAAGAATCCCTGATACACAAAACTGTGATGCGCTCATAGGTTTGGCCCCAGGTCATAGTGAGGGGTCATGTGGAAAGAGGAAAAGGAAGGAACTAGCGAGTGCTAGGTGATGATTGAGATTTTGGTGATTGGGAGAGTCAGAGTGGCTCTCACACAAGTACCCGAATCATGAAATTTTGACATACCTTTTGAATAGGTGGGCGGTCACTGTCGTGGTCACGTAAAGGAGAGAGCTTAGCCAGAGAAGGGATAGCACTCATTTGGCGTTGAGATTGGAACAAAGCTCAGGAGAGGGCCTGTGGGTCTCATACAACCTGTGCATTGGGAGGAAGGACTTGTGTAAGTGGGTTTGGGGTCTAGCAGAGGCCCAAAGAGTCAATCTAACTCAGCTTCTTGATTGATGCTAGACCAGAAGGTCGCACAACCCTTAGAAGAGAAGGGGGGTCTACATCAAGTGGTATTAGAGCCGATTTTTGTTCTAGACAGCAAGAAAAGGAGAGGAGACAAAATAACTTGAAATTGTACTCTGTGTGTGATAGAAAATCAACACAATGCCGTCGATGATATGAGGAGAATGACCTTTGGCCAATCGAGCTGTAGAAAGGGATATGAAAGAACTTTGTGCAATATTGGAGGCAATGGAAGCAACACAAAGACGAGCACCTGAAACTAGAGATGTCAATGATGTAGAGAGAGAAGAAGCCATGGGTGATAATTTTATTGAAGAAGTTGTAGGAGAGGATGTTGTCGAAGAATGGTTACTGAGAGAAATTACTAGATTGGGAGGCAGAGCCAAGATATAGGTCCTAATGTATGAAGGAAATTTAGATTCTGAAGAGCTGCTAGATTGGATAAGATCCATGGAAAAACACTTCGACTATGAATATGTTGATGAAGAGAGGAAGGTGAAACAGGATGTCACCAGACTAAAAGGACTTGAAGTGTTGTGGTGGGATGAACTACAGGCTGAGAGAATAAGTAAAGGCAAGAAGGAGATAAATAGTTGGGACATAATGGTAGCCAAGTTGAATCCTAATTTCATGCCCAAATATTATCAGATCAATCCATTTTGGAAGATGTAGAACCTGATACAAAAAGGGATGGTGATTAAGAAGTACATCGAGGAGTTCTATAGTTTGAACATCAGAACTAGACAAAGAGAGAGAGATGAAGAGAAAGTTTCTAGGTATATAAATGGCCTGAGATATGAAATCCAATATGAGCTCATCATGATGTTAGTAAATATAGTGGCGGATGTTTATCAGTTTGCACTGAAGGCGAAGGAAATGTTGGCTAGAAAACAAAGCCAGGAGGGGAGAGGTAAAATCTTGGTCCCAAGCAAAATCAAGGGATTTACCCATGATAGAGCACATCATTCTAAGGATGCGACTAAGAAACCACACGATCACTCAAAAATAGGAGGAAGTTCTAGAGAGAGATAAGGTGGTGGAAAAAACTATTCTAGAGGAAGAGGTAGAGGAGGAATAAGATGTTATTCCTATGGAAAGATAGGGCACATGTCTTGGGAATGCCCCGAGAAAAATAAAGAAGGAGGTGAAGCTCACATTTTGGAAGCACAGAGAAGATATGTTGAAGAAAAAGGAGCAAAGGATGGAAGATCCCTGATGTTGAGGAAGGTTCTCTTAAAACCAGAGGTAGGAATTGAAAATCTGATGCAGAGGAACAGTCTCTTCAAAACAACCTGAAAAACTAAAGATGTAACGTCCCCACTTTGGGACATCATCACAGTGCAGTGATTTATGATGACCAGAGTAGCCAGATGGATGCTATCACGAGTACAGGGGTATTTGAGAGGCATTGTGGGGTCCAACTTGCATTTATCGTCATATTACATCATTTTGAGTTATTCCACATAGGTTGGCCTTGGTTTCGTTGCATTCTGACGATTTCCATGATTTTGACTATTTTGAGCTATAAGTTAATGAAATTCACTGAAGAGGTCATTTTGGGCACATTACTTGGAGGAACCTCTCAGTGTAATATCTCATTGGAATTGGGAGGAGAAACACTATAGGATGGGATGGCTAGAAGTGACTTTCAGTGGCTAGGGAAGCAATAAGGAGAGATAAGGAGCTTTTCAGAGGTAAAAAGGTTAATTAATTAATTAAAGTGATTTAATTAATTAATTAAATATTAATAAAATGAAAGTCACTTTGGAGGGACAAGGTGAGCCAAAAGTATAAAGGAAACGCAATGGCCTCTTCTCATCCATTCATGCATGTTTATCTTTTGATATCTGGATTTTAGCTAGTGAGCCCAACATTGGGGGTTTTGAGGGTTTTGACATAACAAACCCTAGAGGATGATTTGGTGGTGAAAGATTCCCCCTATCTTGTCCCAAGATTGGTCTCGGAGCTGCAATATTCTCCCACACCATTATAGATCCAGATATACTCAGTTGTAGGAGGATTCCACATCAATTGCTTGTGTAGATAGAGAGAGGGCCCACCAGTTGGGGGTTTCCAGCAAGGGGGGCACACCATTCATTGAGGAGGGATTCGTCCTAGATGAGGAGAAGGGATTATGGGGATTCCAGGTATTGGGTTTCCTTTGCAAGTGACTTGGCATCATTCTTGGTGGTTTTCCAGAGTCTTTCAGTGGAGGATCGATTTGTATCGAGAGTGGGACATTTTCCCAAGAGGAGGGTGCACCATTATTTGGAGGGTAGCTAGCTCTAAGGATCTAGCAGGTATTGGAGGATTTGAGCACTTGGGTTCTCATTGCAGTATCATGATCTATCATTGTAAAGAGTTTCATAGCATTTGGAGGCCTCCTTCATCAGGGCCAAATTATCTAGGGTTTCAGTCATCTAGTGGGGCACACCATTCAGTGGAGGAATTCAGATCTACAGGGTTTGAGAGTGGATCTGCAGATTTGGACACCTGGGTTGTCCTTAAATTTTCCCGATCTATCAATTGGCATATTTCTTGGGGTGATTGGACACTTTTGGAATCAAGGCCGAATTATCTAGGGCTTTAGTCATCCGGTGGGGTGCACCATTCAGTGGAGGAGTTCATATATACAGAGGTTGAGAGGGATCTTAGAGATTCAGGCACCTGGGTTGTTCTTACAATCATCCGATCTACTATTTGGAATATTTTGGGAGGTGATTGGACATGTTTGGAACCAGGGCCAAATTGTTGAGGAGCTTTAGTTATCCAGGAGAGCGTGGCATCTTCCAGCAATGAGGGGTTTGGCACTTGGAATTGGTATTCATCTCTTATCCAACCTTTGGAGGCTTATATTGTATTGTCAGGATAATTTCGTAGCAGCTCATACTTGTTATCTATTTGTCTATCATCTTGGCCATCTGTTGAGCATTTCAGATCGACATCTCCATTGTAGCAGGTTCTTCTATTTTATGAATAAAGAAGATTTGATATGTTTTGGCTTATCTATCTTATTGCATATGGTTGAGGTATGTTCCATGGTTATCTCTTTCTGTTATTTTCTGCATACACACATATAAACACATCTAAACAAGTAGATCAAAAAAGTGTTTGACGAAATACCTCACTTAGAAAAAGTTATAAAAAGACACCAAAACCATGATGATCCGTGCATAATGGCTTGGGATCATTATAGTGGTATAAAAGGATAAATCCTACAAACCTGAGGGGTCTTTATGGATAGTTGGAAGGAGATGGATATTGTGGATTTTACTAGAGAGATTGTACGTAGTAGATGGGAATACCACTACGACCTTAGTGAGGAAACTAGAGCCTTAATGACCTTCCGACAGTATTTATCCTTGAAATATCCTAGGTGGAGCAAAGATCAGATTACATTCCAAGTCAAACAAACAGAGGAATACATGGCATGGATGGAAGCATGGAGAAAACCCACACCCATTAGGAGCATACAACTTTGCTATAGTTGCAAGGTGCCTTGGGAACCAAATCATAGGTGTAGGGGTAAGGGTAAGAGGCATATCATTGAGGTACACTATGATAGTGATGATGAGGTTTCAAAGCAGTCGGATGATGACAGTGACTCTAGCACAGAGGCTAGTGACAGTGACTCTACTTCAGAGGATAGTGATGATGACTCCTGCATAGAGGCTAGTGATGCTTGCATGCTAGAGGAGGATGATGACCCTTGTGTAGTGGATAGGCAGTTGGATGGACAAGATGATGGCACCAGTGTCCCAATAGACATATCACATGCCCTTGATGTCTTTTCATCTCAGCAGAGTAGTGGTGCTAGTGAGGAGTCACACGAGTTAGCACCTAGAGATGGTGAGCTTCCCATGGGGGTCGTGACACATCTGTCACCTGTTCAGACACCCATGATATCCATGTCACATGAGGAGATCAGTGGAACATTAGGTATGATGGATGAGGTTAGTGTGAGGGATGCACACCATGGATAGGTAGACCCACAGATATAGGAGGAGGTATAGGGAGCACAAATTGGGGACCTTACACATACAAATCATCCTGAGGAGATTGAGTCACGGCTATTGGAGACTCCATTAGTTGAGTAGATTACAGAGGTTGACAGGTTGATGGAGCACTTACTTCCAGGATCAGTTTGCATTAATGAGGATGCACTTTTTAGCAGTGAGGATGACCAT
>ML847263.1:0-34840 GCA_009831015.1 Picea engelmannii | reverse complement strand
ATCATCCTGAGGAGATTGAGTCACGGCTATTGGAGACTCCATTAGTTGAGTAGATTACAGAGGTTGACAGGTTGATGGAGCACTTACTTCCAGGATCAGTTTGCATTAATGAGGATGCACTTTTTAGCAGTGAGGATGACCATAGCACGTGTCAGGATACGTCTCTATGGGATCCAGGTGCAGATTGAGTACACAGGAGGATACAACTTCTCATATAGGATACAGTGTGAGTCAGGAGGATATGGAATCTAGTGATGGGATGTAGTGGCATACAGGAGTACCCAACAACATAATAGACAGTGGAAAGTTCAACACGTCATCTTATGCAAAGAGTGTTTTTTGGGATTCTAGAGTTGGCACTAGTAGGACTGACACTAGCAGTGAGGGGTCTGAGATGGAACCTCGGTATGACCATGATCAAGAGTCACACCACTTAGAAACACAGTTGAGAGTTAGTGAGGCTATGATTAGAGCAACCACTGGATGTATTGATGACATGCATGCAATGATGGTAGATTACTATTGGAGAACATCATTGGCACAGGGTAGCTCAGATGGAGGATTTTCCATGGATGATTTTCACACTCTCTAGGAGAGAGTGTCTATGATGAGGACTGAATACCAATAGTTTTTGACAGACAGGGACTACCTACTGGGGATTGGCGAGTTTTATCATAGGGCCCTAAGGGGGCAGGAGTTGGAGGTAGACCGACTCACTCAGGAGTTGGAGAGCACTCGAGGATTCTTGAGAGGCACATAGACCACCCTTCAAAAATCCGATGGGTCTCTTGACGAGATTCGTCAGAGATCCACTTCATCTATCTTAGTGGACACTAATATGTACCAGTCAGTGACATTGATAGAGGATGTTGGTGATCCAGCAGAGGAGCACCAATTGAGGGAGGAAATTTCCATTTATGTTCAGAGAGTAGTTGACCTCCATGTAGAGGTTGATCCAACAGTATGCCCATGATCTATGATGCATCATGAGTCTCTAGGAGACAACATGAGTATGCCAGAGAATACAGTGATGAGGGGTAGTTCACAGAGTCATGTCGAGATGTATGGTGGCATTCAAAGGGGTATAGTGCCTTGCAGGGAGGAGACACACCTAAGGGAGCATGCAAATGTCACTCCTTTGTAGCAACACATAGTTATGAGAGATTACCTTCACCATATCAGTAGTTGCATGGGAGATGGGAGATGGAGGTTGGTTGAGCAGTAGTTGGAGGAGTTACTTCTGGTTGTACTGGATGGTTGGGATTCTGTGATGACTATAGGAGAGCATCTATCATGGATACCGGGGGATGAGATTTTGGTCAAGTCCTTGGGATTGACCGAGGCAGGTGGTATTTTTCATCCCTATAGTTAGAAATAAGTGTCTCTGTTACCTTTTCCCGACACTTTTATCATAGAAAATAGCATGAGGAGAGGTAGATAGTGGAAGAGGGCATGGGAAGTGCCTAGGTCGAGGCCACCTGGCATGAGCATCTTTACGACATCTATCCAGATAGAGATGGATCGTCAGAGGAAACCAATTGAGACTTGGTATGTGATAGAGAGAATCATGGGCCAACTGATAGTAGATGATCACAGAGGACTTCTGTCAGGGATCAGTCTCACACAGGAGCAATTAGAGGGGATTGGAAGTGATAAACTTCCAAGTTTTCCATTGGATCCAGGAGTTCGCTTGGTTAGTAGGATGCTTCACTACATGAAGACCCAGGTTGCACCAGAGAGCCACACACTCCACCTTGGATTGTTTTGGAGTGGGCCTGCAGGTATTTTTCCTATGGGGCGAGACCTTTTCTCCCTCTTGATCATCATGATAGGGCATGGAGATGTTTGGATAGGTACTTCTTATATAGAGGTGTCTATGCCGATACAATTTTTGGGTAGCAGGCTTGGTGATCAAAGGTATTTCAGCTTGAGGATCCAGTCGAGGAGGATCATGTATGTATGCAGGGGACATACAGTCATGGATAGAGTAGTGCAGTGTTAGCAGGAGGATCGTCAACAGAGGTTAGCATGGGACATAGGGATTGCAGGATTGATTAGTTCATTGACTGACATGGGAGAGTGGACCATTGCAGGGGAAAGTTATTCTAACTTTCCATTGAGCTTCAGTGTTGAGAGGAGTGCACCGCTTGCGGGTGTCTCACGGAGGTCTTGCAGTACCTCATTATGGCATCAACGGGTGTAGTTGATGGAGACCATGTGGATCTTGGTAGAGATCTGGAGGATGAACTCATTCCAAGATGAGGCCATGTGTCATGTGTAGGAGGTTCATAGGGTTTATATATTTCATGACTATGCTTCACAGAGTATTGTAGTTCACTTCCTGATATGGGATCCAAGGGGAGGAGTGTACTATTGTTTGCCCTTGGATGGGTTCTACTATGCACCCCACAGGTGGACATGGGATCCTGGTATTTTACTTGAAGGGATTTGGGTATTGCTTGAGGACAAGCAATTTTCTAACAGGGAGGACTGTAATGTCCCCACTTTGGGACATCATCACAGTGCAGTGATTTATGATGACCAGAGTAGCCAGATGGATGCTATCATGAGTACAGGGGTATTTGAGAGGAATTATGGGGTCCAACTTGCATTTATCATCATATTCCATCATTATGAGATATTTTGCACAGGTTGGCTTTGGTTTTGTTGCATTCCGACGATTTCCATAATTTTGACTATTTTGAGTTATAAGTCAATGAAATTCATTGAAGAGGTCATTTTGGGCACATTACTTGGAGGAACCTCTCAGTGTAATAGCTCATTGGAATCGGGAGGAGAAACACTATAGGATGGGATGGCTAGAAGTGACTTTCAGTGGCTAGGGAAGCCACAAGGAAAGATAAGGAGCTTTTCAGAGGTAAAAAGGTTAATTAATTAATTAAAGTGATTTAATTAATTAATTAAATATTAATAAAATTCAATTCAATTTGGAGGGACAAGGTGATCCAAAAGTATAAAGGAAAGGAAAGGGCCTCTTCTCATTCATTCATGCATGTTTATCTTTTGATATTTGGCTTTTAGCTAGTGAGCCCAGCATTGGGGGTTTTGAGGGTTTTGACATAACAAACCCTAGAGGATGATTCAGTGGTGAAATATTCCACCTAGCTTGTCCCAAGCTTGGTCTCTTAGCTGCAATATGCTCCCACACCATTCTAGTTCCAGATATACTCAGTTGCAGGAGGATTCCACATCAATTGCTTGTGCAGATAGAGAGAGGGCACACCAGTTAGGGGTTTCCAGCAAGGGGGGTGCACCATTCATTGAGGAGGGATTCATACTAGCTAATGAGAAGAGATTATGAGGATTCCAGGTATTAGGTTTCCTTTGTAGGTGTCTTGGCATCATTCTTGGTGGTTTTCCGGAGTCTTTCAGTGGAGGATCGATTTGTATTGAGAGTGGGACGTTTTCCCAAGAGGAGGGCGCACCATTATTTGGAGGGTAGTTAGATCTAAGGATCTAGCAGGTATTGGAGGATTTGAGCACTTGGGTTCTCATTACAGCATCCCGATATATCACTGTGGAGAGTTTCATAGCATTTGGAGGCCCCCTTCATCAGGGCCAAATTATCTAGGGTTTCAGTCATCTAGTGGGGCGCACCATTCAGTGGAGGAATTCAGATCTAGAGAGTTTGAGAGTGGTTCTGGAGATTTGGACACCTGGGTTGTTCTTACCATCACTCGATATACTGTTTGGCATCTTTTGAGAGGTGATTGGACATCTTTGGCACCAGGGATGAATTGTTGAGGAACTTCAGTTATCCAATAGAGTGTGGCATCTTCCGGCAATGAGGGGTTTGGCACTTGGAATTGGTATTCATCTCTTATCCAACCTTTGGAGGCTTATTTTGTATTTTCGAGAGCATTTTGTGGCAACTCATACTTGTTATCTATTTTTCTATCATCTTGGCCATCTGTTGAGCATTCCATATCGGCATCTCCATTGTAGAAGGTTCTTCTATTTTATGAATAAAGAAGATTTGATATGTTTTGGCTTGTCTATCTTATTGAATATGGTTGAGGTATGTTCCATGGTTATCTCTTTCTGTTAGTTTCTGCATACACACATATAAACACATCTAAACAAGTAGATCAGCAAAGTGTTTGACAAAATACCTCACTCAGAAAAAGTTTTAAAAAGACACCAAAACCGTGTTGATCCTTGCATAATGGCTTGGGATCATTACAAAAGACATAGTATGTAAGGTGATAATCAACAGTGGGAGAACTGATAACTTAGTATCCACAGAGATGGTGGAGAAATTGGAGCTAGAAAGAACTGCACATCCAGAGCCATACAAAGTCTCATGGTTGCAGAAAGGACACCAGGTAATGGTTAGTAAACAATGCTTGGTTGAATTTAAGATAGGAGGATATAGAGATGAAATATCGTGTGATGTAATCCCCATGGATGTATTCCATATTTTGTTTAGAAGACCATGGGAGTTTGAAAGGAATGTCATTCATGATGGGAGGAAAAATACATACACATTAGAGAAGAATGGTAGGACAGACATGTTGTTTCCAATAGAGGAGAAGAAAGTGAAAGAGGAGAGAACACAAGAATACTTCTCATGCATGAGAAGGAAATCTTGAAAGAAGTCAAGGAAGAATAGGAGACGTAGTTTGTTGTGGTGAGGAAACCTAGAGTTGTCCTTACATGTGCATCAATGGATGTTTTGCCTGAAGAAATTCAGGAACTACTGGAAAATTTCCTTGATATAGTGGTGGATGAGCTTCCTAACTCATTACCACCCATCATAAGTATCAGTCACCATATTGACTTGATACCAGGAGCAAGTCTGCCAAGCAAAGAAACATACAGATCAACACCTTGAGAGAATGAAGAAGTGAAGAACCAAGTCTAGGAATTGATAGACAAGGGTTTGGTCAGAGAGAGCTTGAGTCCATGCGTAGTACCAAATGTGTTCAATCCAAAGAAGGATGGGGAATGGAGAATTTGTATAGAATCAAGATCCATTAACCAGATCACCATTAGGTATAGATTTCCGTTACTAAGAATGGATGATTTAATGGATTGTTGAAGTGGAACAAATTTCTTTTCTAAGATAGATTTGAAAAGTGGATATCAGTAGATTAGGATGAGAGAAGGTGATGAGTGGGAAATAGCCTTTAAAACAAACGAAGGTTTGTATGAGTGGCTTGTTATGCCATTTGTCTTAAAAAGTGCCCTAATAACTTTTATGAGGATGATGAATGAAATATTGAAGTCATTTCCAAGTTTGTGGTTGTGTATCTGAATGATATACTGGTCTTTAACAGGACTAAAGAAGAGCATTTGAGGCACTTGACATTAGCGATGAGGAGGCTACAGTAGGAGAAGCTACTGATAAATCTAAATAAGTCCTCTTTTATAAAGATAGAACTCATTTACTTGCATTTTGTGATCTCTTCGAATGAGTTGAAGATGGATCTAGAGAAGGTGAAAGAAATCAAAGAATGATCGTCACCAAGGAGCATGTTTGAGGTAAGAAGCTTCCATGGATTAGCAAGTTTCTATAGGAATTTCATCAGAGAATTCAATGGAATTTGTGAACCAAATGATGGATACAGTGAATAAAAATCAAAAGTCTTTTAAATGGACAGTGGAGGCTGAAAAGAGCTTCAATATAATGAAGGAGAAAATCAAAGAACGACCAATTCTGGTCTTGCTGAATTCTAAAAAGACATTTCAGGTGAGATGTGATGCAAGCGGAGTTGCAATAGGAGAAGTTTTGAGTCAAGACAATCGACCTGTTGCCTATTTTAGTGAGAAGATGAATGAGAACAAGAGAAAATACTCCACGTATGACAAGGAGTTTTATGCCATAATTCAAGACTTGAAGAAATGGAGACATTATCTTGTCCCACAAGAATTTTTCTTGTATAGCGATAACCAAGCTTTACAATTCATAATTAGGAAGGAAAAATTGAATTAGAATCATGCAAAATGGGTTGCGTTTATGAAGAATTTTACTTTTGTCATAAAACATATCGTTGGGAATGCTAACAAAGTTGTTGATGCATTAAGTAGGAGATGTTTGATTCTACAGGAATAACAAGTGAGGACCTTGGGGTTTGAACATGTTGGGATAGGGACAGACCCAGAGTTCAACTCAAAGAGTGCACCGACAAGCCCTAACTACTGGCCCTTTCGGGAACACCTACAAAGAAGATGTAGTCTCACCTGAAGTAGCTATGGTGGGTTGCAGGACAAAGATGTCTACAACCAAAGGGATATCAAGTGGATCCAACACAAAATAAATACAATAGTTATATATCATCTACCATTTCATATCTACTCCGCATAAATATCTATCATATCTAACACAGTAATTCAATAATGGTATACCACATGACACATAACATAGCATCAATCACACACAACACAAAATATACGTGGTTCACCCTCTCTCTAGGGATACAACCACAAAACTGTGCGTTATAATATATTAATATGAAACATACAATTCTCTTTTGCACTCTTAGCTAGAAGATCTTATTTATTCTTCTCTCTATCTCTCACATTCCTGCGCACCTAGCTGCAAGGTTGATCTTTGCACCCAACTAAATATCTTACAATCCCAAAAGGCTCTACACTCAACACTTCTCTCTCTCTCACAATAATCATCACTCGATCACACAAATATGACAATAACATAAACAACAACAACAAAAACCCATCCCAGTTCCTTTATACCTCTATTTATACATTACAATCACTCACCGACAACCTTAGGATGAAACCTAGGTGTCAAAACCCTAGATACCAAAACCCTAGGTGTCTAAAACCCTAGGTCAATGTGACCTGTGTTTTCAGGGCTTCGCCAACTTGTCTTTCTTTCCTTCTCACGTGGTGCTCCAAAGCATCCAATGGTGGATTTTTCCTCTTGATGAGATGTCCATGATATGTCTCTCTTGATGATCTTTCATCCTTGATCTCATTGTCCAACGACTTTCTTCCATTTACTTCGCTCTATCTTTTCTGATCTTTTGCTCACTTTGACCCGGTAACAGTCACTGTGTCTTCCACGCAGTTCACATTTTTTCTTTTCTTCCTTAAACTTTTCTTACTTCCATCACCAAGGGAAAACATGCCCCCAACACTTACATGTGACTCATCCCGAGGCACTCTAGATATGATCTTTTTGTTTTACTTCGACTTCAAACTGTGCAGTGCAACCTTTTCTTTCTGCTCTATTCCTGCTCTCCATCCTTGTGCACACTATATTTTCTGTCTCTGGTACCCAGTTTCAATTGCACCTAGTACCTAGACCCTTAGTCTCATTCTTTTACCAAGAGCTACGCGGCAACTGGTTTTCTCAATATCTCATCTGGTCCCATTTTGTATAGTTGTCCAGCTATAAGTGAAAAGTCTGCAGCGCGCACTACTAGTTGTTTCTTCTGGGGAATTGTATACTTTCTAGGTGCCATTCCTGTTGATAGGAACTAGACTATCTCTATGAAGTGGTCATAAATATTTCTAATGTCTAGTAACTATGCATCCGACAGTGCATCCTCCAAACTGGTTGGCTCCAAACCTTCTTGAAATAGCAGAATCCATCTGCATATTCTCCTCCCCAACACTAGCTTGTTGACTAGGTATTTCAACACAAAGTGATCTGTAAACATTTTAAAGTGTCCTTCCAACAATTAGTGGTGAAATTTATGTAGCGCATACACCATGGCTAACCCTTCTCTTTTAGTGGTGGTGTAGTTGATCTCATCCATTGATAGATTCCTTCTAGCAAAGGCTAACAGGTGTTCGACATCTCATGTTCCTGGTTGTGCTAAAACAACTCATAATTCAATAGAATATGCATCGATATGCATGTGAAACTCTTTACTCCAATCTGGGAAAACCAAAATAGGCACAGTAACCATTTTATGTTTCAGTGTGTCTAAGATTTGTTGGCATTATTTTGTCCAGTGAAATTGACAGTCTTTCTTCAAAACCTTCTCCATAGGTGTTGTTGTCTGGGCATATCCTTTAATGAACTTCTTGTAATATCTTGTATGTCCCAGTGTAGTGAACAACTATTTGACTGAATTAGGAGGTGGCAGATCAACTATAATGGCAATTTTAGATGGGTCTACCAACAATCCCACATTATGTAACACCTTGTCAGTGCATGGCATAGGGAAGGGGTGATGTAAAAAGGCATCATTCATATTTATGAGATCTACATAGATCCTGATCTCTCTTGTATTTTTGTCTTGTACCATCATAGGGCTAATCCACTCTGACTCTTCAACAGGTTCTATAATCCCTACTTCTAGCATTCTGTCGAGCTCAATATTCACTTTCTCTTTATATTTAGGGTTCAATCTATATGGTTTCTTCTTGAATGGTGTTTCATCTAGTTTAAAAGGGATCCTTGTTTATTCCATAGGCCCTTTAATGCCCTTCATATTAGTGAACTTGGTTGAAAACAAGTCCTGATATTCATGTAGTAGCTCAGTGATTTTTTCAATAGTGGCAACATCTTGATCAACTGTCCAATAAATGGTAGCTCAACTCCTGGTCCTTCCACATCTCTCTGGCCTTCTTTTTCTGTGATGTCCACCTTCCTAGGGTCATTGTCTTCATCAACGTTAATATTGTAACAAACTTGTAGTTTCTGAAGAGGTACATTCCATCCATCCTCTTCTTGATCCAAAGGGAGGCTAGGTGCCTCCTCGAATACTTTATGTCTTACAGTCTGTAATGATTGATATATTGTAGGATATTGGATTTCGAATAAAACGTTGGTGACAAAGTTCTGAGTCATACCTTCCCACTCTATAGTGATGAGGTGCACTTCTACTTGAACGTACCAGTTGATAGGTGTTGGCAAATATTTAACAGACAACGCATGTTTGTCATTGATGGCAAGTACAAAAATGAAGATGACATGAGTACATTTCTGATGTACTAGATGGGAATTATGAGAAGACGCTGCAGAGAAGATTCGAATAAGCTCAAAATAGATAGTGCAGAGGATTGTTGGAACATCATCGATGGAAAGATCAGAGTAAGCAGAACAAAGTAAGCTTGGGAGGAGAAGCAACATTTCTGATCGTTGGATCCCATTCAAAATTCTCGATGATCATCAGATTAAGTGTTGATCGGGACTGTTGATCCCACGCCATTTCAGGGTTTCGCGAATCGCGACTTGGAGAGGCAAGAAACAATACCACAGGAATGCCGAAATTGCAAAATGATCTGAGCCATAAGATCAAGGTTTGATGTGGACCGTTGATCCAACCCCATTTCGAGGTTTCAGATACCGAAAGTTGGAGTGTCAAAACACTTTGCAACAAGAATGCTGAAATTGTGATATGCGAAATCGCGATATGATCTGAGCCATTGAATCAAGATCAAATATGGACTATCAAATCATAGGACAAGTGGCAAGCGATTGGAATTTCGCTGAATTGGAGTCAACGAAGCATGGTGTGGAAACTTGCGAGATGTGAAATTGCGATAAGATCTGGACCATCGGATCTATGGAGATTTCAACCATCAATCAGACTCGATGAAGTTTATAAACTCGCGAAATATGAAGCGCCTTTTGGCACAGCCTATGGTCACTACTGGTGGTCACGAGAAGGGAAGGAGTCATTTCAGATAAGCTCCATTTTAGGGTTTCGAGGATCGTGACATGGAGATCCGAGATGCCTCATCTCTAGATTCATGAAATGAGAAATTGTGAAATCACTTTATGCATAAGCGCGTGGTCACAGATATTGGGCACATCGATGGAAGATGGAGGAAGAAGCTAGAGGTACTAAGCTTCACCATAGAAATCCCGAAATGCCGAATTGATTCTTTATTCTTAATCCAACGGTTCAAGTGAGTTTGAATATGATTGGAGGGCTACTGTTCTCTCTCACAGTTAATTCATCAGTTACGAATCAGTTAGCAAAATTGATTCATGATTCTTGATCGGTTGGCGTTTCAGTTGGTTAGACGGTTTTTTGTTGCCTCAGAAGATTTGAAGTGTAACTGTTGTGGGAGTGGTGCATAAAAGAAAAAGATATATACTATGCATGGTTGGTTGTTCTAGATGAAAAATGAATTAAACAGTGAGAAAGGGAAAATCACAGGATGCGCAGTGTGAGATAAAACTGAGAGGAGAGTAACATATGAGGAATAAACTGAAGAAAGAGCAGATTTGCAGAATAGACTTGAAGTAGAGCAGAATTGCAGAACAGAATTGAAGTAGAGCAGAATTGCAGAACAACTTGAAGCAGAGAAGAATTGTAGAATAGACAAAGGAAGAGAAGAATTGCAAAACTGTTATAAGAAGACCAGATTTACAGAACAGAGAAGAAGTGGTAAGAATCGATTTATCTATGTAGTTGATTGTTTAATCATTAATTTATATTTTAGGGTGGTTGGGAGGTGATAGGGAGGAATTTTGTCCTCAAAGGTTCAAGTGGGTGCATGAACACAGGGAGTTATAGCTTTCGTCTGGTTACAGCCAGAGAAACCAGGGTAGCAAGGTGGTGCAAGGGAGAACAAGTGTTCTTTGTTATACAGGTTGGAGCTTGTGTAACTGGAAGTTGGTGCTTCCATCTAGTTGGTGCTGGAACATTAAGGGAGTTGGTGCTTCCTTCTAGTGGGTTCTAGAGAAACCAGAGAGTTGGTGCTCTCAAACAAGTTGGAGCTTGTAAAATAGAGGTAGTAGCCTCACATTGAGTTGGTGCTCAATTATAGATGATGTATAGAACTTAAAAGACTACCTATCATTTCAAAGAAGAAGATGTTTTCTCCCTTTATGGGTTTCCACATGAAAATTTGTCTCTGTGTATATCTTATGTGTGACTGATGCTCATTATTTATATCATCTATATGTTGTATAATATTGATGGTCACTTGAATAAAATTTAAGAATGGTTTAATAGATTTATTATTGTTTAAGCACAGTAACAACTGATTCACCCCACCTCTTAGTTGTCTTAGTAATTTCAACAATTGGTATCAGAGTAGGTTCCTTTTATCCAAAGGTAGATATGTAAGCTTAAACATGACAAGTCATGAATGGACTTCAGCCAGTAAGCCTCCTCTGTTTGATGGAACAAATTTTTCTTTTTGGAAGGTTAGAATGAGAACATATCTAATGGCCTTAGGTGCTGATGTTTGGGATGTAGTAGAGACTGGATACATAAAGCATGTTGTGCCAGCTTCCAAGGATGATAAGTTAGAATTTAGATTTAATGATAAAAGAATGATTGTTATCTTGAATGGACTTGCAGAAGATGAATTTGTAAAGGTTATGCACCTTCAAACTGCCAAAGAAATGTGGGATAAACTTATTAGCAGCTATGAAGGAAATGAGAAAGTAAAAGATGATAAACTTCAAACATTTAGGTTGAAATTTGAACAACTAAACATGAATGAAGATGAAACAGTTAGCAAGTATTTTTTAAGAGTTGAAGAACTTGTGAATGCCATGAAGGGTCTTGGTGAGAAGTTTGAAGAACCACTCTTAGTATAGAAGATTTTAAGATCTCTGCCTAATAAATTTAATCCAAAAGTCTCTGCAATAGAAGAATTAAATGATCTTAAAACTTTGTCCATTGATCAAATTCTAGGAACTTTAACTACATATGAAATGAGAATTAGCAAAAATAAATCCATTACTAGAGAAGCATCGTTTAAAGGAGACAAGAATATTGATTCAGAATTAGATGATATTGAGGCAAAATTTGTGAGAAGGTTAAAGAAACGATTAGGAAAATATCAAGGCAAGTTACCCTTCAAATGATTTAATTGTGGTAAGATAGGTCATTTTGCATCTAAGTGTCCCCATCAGAAAAAGGACCAGAACTCGGATGATGAAAATAAGTACCAATTCAAGAAATATAGTAAGAAGAAAATCTTGGTTGCAAATAATGACAATTCCTCAGAAGACACCAACAGTGACTCTTCCTGTGAAGATAAGGTAAATGACTTCATGCTTATGGCCAAAGAGGATTATGATAATAAAATCACAGGAAGTGATGATAATGATGAAGAAGTTGTGGTTAATATGGAAGGAGAACTGATCAGTGCACTGGAAGAAATTGATAGACTTGAAATTAAAAACAGAAAGCAAAAACAATTGTTGACACAGTTTGAGAAAGACAGTAAAAAACCTGATCAAGACTTTGCTCTACTGAAAGTGGAATTAGAAGAAACAAAGAAAATAGAAGACATATTGAAACAACAATTGTCAGAGAAGAAATCCAGGTGTGAAGCCTTAGAAGAAGAGATAGTAAAAACCATAAAAGAAATGGAGAAATTTAAGCGATTGTACCACCAAAATCTGCAAAGTATTAGAGCCTCAGAAGGATTAACCTTCATTCTAAATCAGCAAAGAAACCCAAAGTTGAAAGCTGGGTTAGGGTATGAATAAGGATCAAGTAGTGTTCATCCAAGAAATATTGAACCTATCAAGTTTGTCAAATCCTCAAACATTGACAATAGTCACTCTACAGAAACAAAGAAAGACCAGCCACCAAGAAGGAATGAAAGGAAAAACACCAAAATTGAATCCTTAGATCAGAAAGTTTATCAGCATGAAAGAAATCGACCTCATCAAAGAAGAAAGTTTTTTCAAGGTACAAAAGATTTTTCTATGGTTATTGTTTTTTCTGCTCTAATTTTGGTCATAAAGCGATAAATTGTTCTTTAAAATTTAGATATGAGTAGTCAATTCATTTAAGGAATAATTATTTGCCAATACAAAGATTGAGACAACCAAGTAACAAATAATCACAGACTATAAATCATGTGATGACTAGGAGAAGGACAAAAGTGAAACACAACAACAGTTATGAGCATAAAAATCACTATGATTTATTATTCTGTGAACAAGAATGTTACAACTGCCATAATTATGGACATAAAGCTGCAGTCTGTCACTTAAAAAATTGCAAGCCAGATTTGATCTCCACTACTGAAAATGTCAAAGTTTGGAAGAAGAAAGTAGATGACAAGTGTGGACTAGTGCTATCAGCCCAAAGACAAAATAATCTCTGGTTTATTGACAGTGGATGCTCCAAACACATGACCGAAGAAAAAAGTAAGTTTCTAACTTTAAGTGATAGCAAATCATGGAATTTAACTTTTGGAAATGATGCACTAGGAAAGATAAAAGGTAAAGGAATTGTAAGTTTGAATAATGGAGAAAGGAAAGCTCAAGATGTGTTGTTTGTAGAAGGTTTGAAACATAATTTTCTTAGTGTCAGTCAAGTCTGTGACCGAGGATATGAAGTCATTTTTATCACTAAATACTGTAGAATAAAATTTGTGGACTCGGGACAGCTAGTTGCAAAAGGTATTAGAACATAAAACAATGTCTATGTATTAAAAGAAGAAAAAGAAGAATGCCACTTAAGCAAATATCATGAAAGTTTGTTGTGGCATAGGAGACTTGGTCACCTTTTGATGACATAATCAAACTCAGAAACAATGGGGCAGTAAAATATCTTCTGAAGATATCAAAGCCGTATGACTCTATTTGTAAACCTTGTCAAATAGGAAAGCTTACTCACACTCAGTTCAAATCTAAAAACTTTCCTTCAACAGAGAAACCTCTCCAGTTAGTACATATGGATCTATGTGGACCATCAAGGAAAGAAGGTATAGGGAAAGAAAATTACTTTATGTTGATTATTGATGACTATTCTAGACTAACTTGGGTTGCCTTTTTGAAAGAAAAATCTGAAGCATTTGAAAAATTCAAAGTGTTTAAGGCTCTGACTAAGAATCAAACAAGAAAAAGATTAAAGGCAGTAAGGTCTGATAGAGGAGGAGATTTTAGTTCATGGAACTTCAAATATTTCTGTGATAAACATGGGATCAAAAAAGAGTACACAATTCCAAGGACTCCACAACAAAATGGAGTTGTTGAGAGGAAGAATAGATCAGTACAACAAATGGAAAGATCAATGATGAATGAAAGGAAAATATCTCAGACATATTGGGTGGAAGCAATTCATACAGCTGTACATATCCTTAACAAAGCTCGTCTCAGGCCACACAGTGAGAAGACTCCTTATGAACTATGGTTTGGAAGACCTGCTTCAATCAAGCATTTTAAAATCTTTGGTAGTAAATGTTATATCAAAAACAATGATGAAAATATTGGAAAATATGATGACAGGGCTGATGAAGGTATCTTCCTAGGTTATGCTACAAATAGTAAAGGGTACAGATGCTACAATAAGAGACTGCATAAACTAGTTGATTGTATAGACATAAAAGTTGATGAAGAAATCCTGGTCAAGAATGTAGGCAGTTCTGAACCAAGAACAAAAGATATAGTTGAAGATGAAGATGAACAGGTCCAAGGGTCAGAAAGAGAAGAATATGAATCAGATGAAGAAAACAATACTCCAACTGACACAAATCAGCAGAAAGAAGCAAAATCACCTCTCAGAATTGTTAGAAAGAATCATCCTGAAAATCAGCTAATTGGAGATATAAATAAAGGAGTTCAGACAAGAAGGAAATTGATTAAAGACTCAAAACAATCTCATGTTGCCTTGTTATCTATGACTAAACCTAAATATTTTGATGAAACTAGCAATCATGATGATTCGATTAGAGCTATGAATGAAGAACTAGATCAGATTGAGAAGAACAATACTTGGGAGCTTGTCTCTAGACCTGAAGATAAGAATGTAATAGGTTCCAAATGGGTGTTCAAAAATAAAATAAATGAAAAAGGACAAGTTGTTAGAAATAAAGCCAGATTGGTCTGTAAAGGATATGCACAAGTTGAAGGTCAGGAATTTGATGAAACTTTTGCACCAGTGGCAAGATTGGAAGCCATCAGAATGTTTCTTGCTTATTCATGTCATAAGAACTTTAAATTTTATCAGATGGATGTTAAGTCAACATTTCTAAATGGAGATCTAGAAGAAGAAGTATATATGGAGCAACCTAAAGGATTCTCATTGACAGATAATCCTAATCATGTTTGCAAGCTGAAGAAGGCCTTATATGGACTGAAACAAGCACCACGAACTTGGTATTATAGACTAGACAAATTTTTACAAGACAAAGGGTTCAAGAAAGGCACTGTCGACACCAATCTCTACATTAAGTCTGAAGGTGATAATTTACTAGTTGTTTTGGTTTATGTAGATGATATTATTTTTTGTTGTACTAATGAATCATCTATCCAATGGTTTGCTAAATCTATACAAACAGAGTTTGATATGTCCATGATAGGAGAACTATCATATTTTCTTGGCTTACAATTAAAACAGAGTTCTGCAGGAATATTTATCTCTCAAGAAAAATATTTGAAAGAGATGTTCAATAAATTTCAGATGGAGGATTACTCTCTTGTTAGTACACCTATGGTGGTTGGTTGCAAGATGAGTAAAGATGATATCTCACCTGATGTTGATCAAAGGTCATATCGCTCTATGATAGGAAGTCTTATGTACATCACAGCATCATGACCTGATATAATGCAAGCTGTTGGAATGGTAGGTCGTTATCAGTCAACACCTAAAAAAAGTCATTTGGTAGTTGTCACAAGGATATTCAAATACTTGAAGGGAACAATGACTTATGGTCTATGGTATCCCATAAATCATAATTTTTAGTTAACTTCTTATTTAGATGCAGATTGGGAAAACTGTGTTGATGAGAGAAAAAGTACCAGTGGAGGAGCATTCTTTTTGGGAGATTCATTAGTAGCTAAAAGAAAGGATCCATTTCATTATCAACTACAGAGTCAGAATACATTGTTGTTGCTACTTGTTGTACACAAATCTTGTGGATGATTCAAACACTTGCATATTTGAAGGTAATTTACATTGATCCCATTCCAATTCACTGTGATAACACCAATGCTATTAGTGTCTCTAAGAATCCTATTCTTCATTCCAAGACTAATCATATCCCAATAAAGTACCACTTCCTTAGAGAAAAAGTTACAAACGGAATTGTTCAACTTAATTATATACCTTCTACAGAACAGATTGCAGATATATTTACAAAACCATTAGCAGTAACCCCTTTTGGATATCTTCGTCAAAAGTTGGGGGTTATAATTTCTTTTGTCTAATATGTTCACCTGGTTAGGGGGAATACTTATTGCATATCTGGTGTATTTCGAAGATGCTCCTAGTTGACAGGGGGAGGATGTACTGTAACAGCTCAGGGGGAGTGTGTTTCTTCTTTGACATTGATGTCAAAGGGGGAAAAAGTGTGGTAATTTCAGTCAGAATGTGATTTCAAGGATGCTATAGGAAAGCTACAGTGGTTGCCATCAATGCCAAAGGGGGAGAATGTTGGAAAATATTTAACAAACAATGCATGCTTGTCATTGATGGCAAGTACAACAATGAATATGGCATGAGTACATTTCTGATGTAATAGATGGGAATTATGAGAAGACGCTGCAGAGAAGATTCGAATAAGCTCATAAGAGATAGTGCAGAGGATTGTTGGCAGATCATCGATGGAAATATCAGAGTAAGAGGAACAAAGTAAGATCAGGAGGAGAAGCAACATTTATGATCGTTGGATCCCATTCACAATTCCATATTATCGTCAGATCAAGTGTTGATCGGGACTGTTGATCCCACGCCATTTCGGGGTTTCGCGAATCGCGACTTGTAGAGGCAAGAAACAATACCACAGGAATGTCGAAATCGGGAAATGTGAAATAGCGAAATGATCTGAGCCATTAGATCAAGGTTTGATGTGGACCGTTGATCCAACCCAATTTAGAGGTTTCAGATACAGAAATTTGGAGTGTCGAAACACTTTGCAACAATAATGCCGAAATCATGATATGTGAAATTGCGATATGATCTGAGCCATTGAATCAAGATCAGATCTGGACCATCGAATCATAGGACAAGTGGAAAGAGATTGGAATTTCCCTGACTTGGAGTCAATGGAGCATGGTGTGTAAACTCATGAGATGTGAGATCGCGATAAGATCTAGACCGTCGGATCTATGGATATTTCAACCGTTGTTCAGACTCGATGAAGTTTATAAACTTGCGAAATATGAAGCACCTTTTGGCACAGCCTATGGTCACCGCTGGTGGTCACGAAAAGGGAAGGAGTTAGTTTAGATAAGCTCCATTTTGGGGTTTCAGGGATCGCAACTTGGAGAGTCGAGATGCCTCATCTCCAGATTCATGAAATGCAAAATCGTGAAAGCGCTTTATGCATAAGCGCATGGTCACATCCATTGGGAACATTGATGGAAGATGGAGGAAGAAGCTAGAGGTGTTAAGCTTCACTGCAGAAATCCCGAAATGACAAATTGATTCTTTATTCTTAATCCAATGGTTCAAGCGAGTTTGAATATGATCAGAGGGATATTGTTCTCTCTCACAGTTAATTCATCAGTTACGAATCAGTTAGCAAAACTGATTCATGATTCTTGATTGGTTGGCGTTTCAGTTTCTTAAACGGTTTTTTGTTGCCTTAGAAGATTCGAAGTGTAACTACTGTGGGAGTGGTGCATAAAAAAATATATATATAGACTGTGCATGGTTGGTTGTTCTGGATGAAAAATGAATTAAACTGTCAGAAAGGGAAAATCATAGGATGTGCAGTGTGAGACTGACAATATGCGCAGTGTGAGATAAAACTCAGAGAAGAGTAACAGATGAGGAATAAACTTAAGCAAGAGAAGATTTGTAGAACAGACTTGAAGCAGAGAAGAATTGCAGAACATACTTGAAGTAGAGAAGAATTGCAGAACAACTTGAAGCAGAGAAGAATTGCAGAACAAACAAAGGAAGAGAAGAATTGCAGAATAGTTAGAAGAAGACCATATTTACAGAAAAGAGAATAAGTGGTAAGAATCGATTTATCTATGTAGTTGATTGTTTAATCATTCATTTATATTTTAGGGTGGTTGGGAGGTGCTAGGGAGGACTGTTGTCCTCAAAGGTTCAAGTGGGTGCTTGAACACAAGGAGTTGTATCTTCCATTTGGTTGCAACCAGAGAAACCAGGGTGGCAGGGTGGTGCAAGGGAGAACAAGTGTTCTTTGTTATATAGGTTCGAGCCTGTGTAACTAGAAGTTGGTGCTTCCATCTAGTTGGTGTTGAAACATTAAGGGATTTGGTGATTCCTTCTAGTGGGTTCTAGAGAAACTAGAGAGTTTGTGATCTCAAACAAGTTGGAGCTTGTAAAACAGAGGTAGTATCCTCACATTGAGTTGGTGCTCAATTATATATGATGTACAGAACTTAAAAGACTTCTTATCATTTTGAAGAAGAAGAGGTTTTCTCCCTTTATGGGTTTCCTCGTGAAAATCTGTCTTTGTGTATATCTTATGTGTGACTGATGCTCATTATTTATATCATCTACATGTTGTATAATATTGATGGTCACTTGAAGAAAATTTAAGAAAGGTTTAATAGATTTATTATTGTTTAAGCACAGTAACAACTGATTCACCCCCCCTCTCAGTTGTCTTAGTAATTTCAACAATAGGGATAGTGTCCAACATGTTTATGAATTTGTTCACCCACTGCTCTTGAGTAATATTTCTCTAGGCATCCTCGCAATTTCGCACTATTGGAATTATTAACACAACTGAGAGGGGGGGGGTGAATCAGTTGTTACTATGCTTAAACAATTTTCACTATTTTAATATTTCTCCAAATTACCATCAAAAAAATATACTACATATAGACAACATAAATAATGAGCATCACTCACACATAAGATATACACAAAGACAGATTTTCACGAGGAAACCCATAAAGGGAGAAAACCTCTTCTTCTTCGAAATGATAGGCAGTCTTTTAAGTTCTGTGCATCATCTCTAATTGAGAACCAACTCAATGTGAGGCTACTACCTCTGTTTTACAAGCTCCAACTTGTTTGAGAGCACCAACTATCTGATTTCTCTAGCACCAACTAGAAGGAAGCACCAACTCCCTAAGTGTTCCAGCACCAACTAGATGGAAGCACCAACTTCCAGTTACACAGGCACCAACCTTTATAACATAGAACAATTGTTCTCCCTTGCACCACCCAGCCACACTGTTACAAATAAATGATTGAAAAATCAACAACATAAATGAATCATTTCTTACCACTTCTTCACGGTTCTTCATTTCTTCTCTGCGACACTATTCTTCTGCTCTGTTCATACTTAGCTTGACTTGTTGTCTCTTTCTATCTGTTCTTTCTCTGTTCTTCTCATTCTCTTTGATATGTGTACCTTCTACTCTCTTCTCCCTTTATATTTTGTTCAGGTTTTGTACCTTTTCTATGTGCTTTCTTCACACTGTGCATACTGTGGTTTTACCTTTTTACATTTCAGATTCTTTTTCAGTTAGAAAAACTCACCATGCATTGTCTCTATATTTTCCTTTTATGAACCACTCCCACAACAGTTACACTTCGAATCTTCTAAGGAAAAAGAAAACCGTCTCAGCAACTGAAACGCCAATTGATCAAGAGTCATGAATAAGTTTAGCTAACTGATTCGTAACTGATCAATTAACCATGAGACGGAACAGTAGCCCTCCGATCATATTCAAGTTTATCTGCACCATTGGATAAACTTTATTAATATTGCCTTTAAATCAGGTTTCAACATTTCGGCATTCCTATGGCCAAGTGTCTCGACACTTCATGTCACGATCTCCGAAACTCTGATACAGAGCTTTTCTGTGCTAAATCCTTCCTCTATATGACTAAGGCCATGACCAAGTGCTTATGCATAAAGTGATTTTCATGATTTCACATTTCGGCACTTCGGAGTTCCTGTGGTGAAGTGTTCTTGACACCTCCAAGTGCCGGTATCCGAAACTCTAAAATGGAGTTGGGTCAATGGTACAGTACTCCAAAGTTTCTAATTTCGACGAATCACATTTAGTGACTTCGGGTTTTGTGATTTCAGGACTCCTATGATGTAGTGTCCCGAATCTTGACTTCTCAACCTCCTAGTAGTCGAAACTCTAGTATGGAGTCTTTATCATTTCGCGACTTTGGGTTTTGTGATTTCAAGACTCCTGTGATGTAGTGTCTCGACTCTTGACTTTTCAACCTCCTGGTAGGAGAAACTCCAGTATGGAGTCTTTATCATTTTGTGACTTTAGGTATCATGATTTCGGGACTCCTGTGATGTAGTGTCCCAACTCTTGACCTCTCAACATCCCGGTAGCCGAAATCCCGGTATCCATTACTTTGAGTGATGCGCTTGTTTCAGGTTTTTGGGATTTTGCATTTCGTGATTTCGGTGTTCCTGTGGTTAATATTCTTTGAAATCTCCAAATTTCGATCTGTGAAACTCCGAAATGGAGTCGGATAGACGGTCTAGATCACACCTTGGTCTGATGGCTGCGATTAAATCACGATTTCGCATATTGCGATTTCAACATTCTCGTGGTTAATAATATTTGATATCTCCAACTCCTGATCCACGAAACTCCGAAATGGAGTCTTTGACATGCTTTGATATTCTGCCATGTGTCCCTCTTGGATCAACGATCAAGATTTTATCGAGACTTCGCAACTCGATGATCCTTCATTGTGCCTAATCAATGATCCATATTTGGCCTCGATCTAATGGTTGATATTATTTCACGATTTCTCATATTGCGAGTTCGAGAGGTGAAAGGCTGGAGCATTTCATACCTTTGACTTTCCAGTCAGTGAAATGTTGATCTATGTCCACATGTCCTGGCCATAGATGGAAAGTCCTCCTTATTTTTGGAATTTTGAAAGGGATCCAATGATAAAAAATGCTTATCCTCCCTAACTTACTTTGTTCCTCTTACTCTTATCTTTCCATCGATGATCTACCAATAATCCTCTGCACTATCTCTTCTGAGCTTATTCGAATTTTCTCTGCAGCGTCTTCCCATAATGCCCATCTGTTACATACTTCCTGTACTCATGCCATATTCTTTGTTGTACTTTCCATCAATGACAAAAATGTGTTTTCTGTTAAATATTTGCCAACAATATCCCCTTTTGGCATTGATGGCAACACAAGAACCCACGCACCTACATGCACCCAGACTCTTTTCTCACCCTTTGACATCAATGTCAAAGAAGAAACATGCTCCCCCTAAGCTGTTGCAGTACATACTCCCCCTGTCAATAAGTACTCCCCCTGACCAAGTGAACATATTATATACAAGAATTTATAACCCCCAACTTGTGACGAAGATATCCAAAAGGGGTTGCTGCTAATGGTTTAGTAAAAATATCAGCAATCCGTTCTGTGGAAGGAATATAATTCAGTTGAAAAATTATGTTTGTAACTTGTTCTCTAAGAAAATGGTACTTTATTGGGATATTCTTAGTCTTGGAATGAAGAACATGATTCTTAGAGACATTAATGGCACTGGTGTTATCACAGTGAATTGGAATGGGATCGGTGTAAGTTACCTTCAAATCTGCAAGAGTTTGAATCATCCATAAAATTTGTGTGCAACAAGTAGCAGCAGCAATGTACTCTACCTCTATAGTTGATAATGAAATGGATCCTTTCTTTTTGCTGAGCCATGCTACTAATGAATCACCCAAAAAGAATTCTCCTCCACTGGTTCTTTTTCTCTCATCAACATAGTTTGCCCAATCTGCATCTGAATAAGAAGTTAATTGAAAATTTTGATTTATGGGGTAACACAAACCATAATTCATTGTTCCCTTAAAGTATTTTAATATCCTTGTGATAGCTACCAAATGACTTTGTTTAGGTGTTGACTGATAATGACCTACCATTCCAACAACTTGCATTATATCAGGACGAGATGT
The DNA here is from genome assembly GCA_009831015.1 of Picea engelmannii. NCBI lineage: Eukaryota > Viridiplantae > Streptophyta > Pinopsida > Pinales > Pinaceae > Picea > Picea engelmannii. Next base: position 13,085 of record ML847263.1, on the reverse strand, counting down.
TGTGATGTACAAAAGAATTCCCATCATAGAGAGATATGTCCTTTGATCAACATTAGGTGAGATATCATCTTTACTCAGCTTGCAACCAACCATCATTGGTGTACTAACAGGAGAGGAATCCTCCATTTGAAATTTCTTCAACATCTCTTTCAAATATTTTTCTTGAAAGATAAAAATTCCTGCAGAACTCTGTTTTACTTGTAAGCCAAGAAAATATGACATTTCTCCTATCATGGACATCTGAAACTCTATTTGCATAGAGTTAGAAAACCACTGGATAGATGGTTCATTAGTACAACCAAAAATAATATCATCTACATAAACCAAAACAACTAGTAAAATATCACCTTCAGATTTAATGTAGAGATTGTTGTCAACAATACCTTTCTTGAACCCTTTGTCATGTAAAAATTTGTCCAGTCTATAATACAAGCTCATGGTGCTTGTTTCATTCCATATAATGCCTTCTTCAGCTTGCAAACATAATTAGGATTATCAGTCAATGAGAATCCTTCAGGTTGTTCCATATATACTTCTTCTTATAGATCTCTATTAAGAAATGTTGACTTAACATCCATCTGATGCACTTTAAAGTTCTTATGACATGAATATGCAAGGAACATTCTGATGGCCTCCAATCTTACCACTGGTAAAAAAGTTTCATCAAAGTCCTGACCTTTAACTTGTGCATACCCTTTACAGAAAAATCTGGCTTTATTTCTAAGAATTTGTCCTTTTTCATTCATTTTATTTTTGAACACCCATTTTGAACCTATTGCATTCTTATCTTTCGGTCTAGGTACAAGCTCCCAGGTATTGTTTTTCTCAATTTGATCAAGCTCTTCATTCATAGCTCTAATACAATCATCATGCTGGTTGGATTCATTAAATTTTTTAGGTTCAATCATAGATAAAAAAGTGACATGAGATTGTTCTGAATCTTTAATCAATTTTCTTCTTGTCTGAACTCCTTTATTTATGTCTCCAATTATCTTATTTTCAGGATGATTCTTTCTAACAATTCTGAGAGGTGATTTTGTTTCTTTATGTTGCTTTATGTCATTCTGAGTATTTGTATCTTCATCTGATTATGTTTCTTCTTTTTCTGATCCTTGTACTTGTTCATCTTCATCTTCAACTATATTTTTTATTCTTGTTTCAACACTGCTTACATTTCTGACTGGGATTTCTTCATCAAATTTTATGTCTATACAATCAACTAGTTTGTGAAACCTCTTATTGTAACATCTGTACCCTTTACTATTTGTGGCATAACCCAAAAAGATACCTTCATCAGCCCTATCATCATATTTGCCAATATTTTCATCACTGTTCTTGATGTAACATTTACTCCCAAATATTTTTAAATGCTTGATTGCGGCAGGTCTTCCAAACCATAGTTCATAGGGAGTCTTGTCACTGTGTGGCCTGAGATGAGCTTTGTTAAGGAAATGAATAGCTGTATGAATTGCTTCCACCCAATATGTATGAGGTATGTTCCTTTCATTCATCATTGATCTTGCCATTTGCTGTACTAATATATTATGCCTCTCAACAACTCCATTTTGTCGTGGAGTCCTTGGAATTGTATACTCTCTTTTGATCCCATGTTTATCATAGAAATATTTGAAGCTCCATGAACTAAACTTTTCTCCTCTATCATACCTTACTGCCTTTAATCATTTTCCTATTTGATTCTCGGTTAGAGCCTTAAACACTTTGAACTTTTCAAATGCTTCGTATTTTTCTTTCAAAAAGGCAACACAAGTTAATCTAGAATAATCATCAATAATCAACATAAAGTAATTTTCTTTTCCTATACCTTCTTTCCTTGATGGTCCACATAGATCCATATGTACTAACTGGAGAGGTTTTTCTGTTGAAGGAAAGTTTTTAGATCTTTGGAAGATCTTTTACTGCCCCATTGTTTTTGAGCTTGATTATATGATCAAAATTTAGATGTCCAAGTCTTCTATGCCACAACCAACTTTCATCATACTTGCTTAAATGACATTCTTCTTTTTCTTCTTTTAACACATAGACATTGTTTTCTATTCTTATCCCTTTTGCAACTAGCTGTCCTGAATTCACATATTTTATTCTACAATCTTTAGAGGTAAAAAAAACTTCACATCCTCGGTCATAGACTTGACTGACACTAAGTAGATTATGTTTAAGACCTTCTACAAATAGTACATCTTGAGATTTCCCATTGCCATTACTCAAACTTACCATTCCTTTACCTTTTATTTTACCTGGTGCATCATTTCCAAAAGTTACATTCCATGATTTACTATCACTTAGAGTTAGAAACTTACTTTTGTCTCCTGTCATATGTTTGGAACATCCACTATCAATATACTAGGGATTCTTTTGTCTTTGGGCTGATAACACTAGTCCACACTTGGCGTCTGCTTTATTCTTCCAAACCATGACATTTTCAACAATGGCAATCAAATCTGACTTGTAGTTCTTAAAGTGACAATCCACAACTTTATGTCCATAATTATGGCAGTTGTAACATTCTGTTTCACGAAATAACAGATCATAATGTTTGTTATGTTCATAACTATTGTGATATTTTACCTGTGTGCTTCTCCCAGTCATCACATGATTTATAGTCTGTGATTTTTTGTTGCTTGGTTGTCTCAATCTTTGTGGTGGCAGATAATTATTCCATGAAAAACTTGATTCCTCATATCTAAATCTTAAAGAATAGTTTATAGCTTTATGACCAAAATTAGAGCAGAAAAAACAATGACCATAGAAAAAACCTTTGTACTTTGAAAAATTATGTCTTCTTTGAGGAGGTTGATTTCTTTCATGCCGATAATCTCTCTCATATACAAACTCAGTTCTAGTATTTTTTCTTTCATTCCTTCTTGGTGGTTGTTTTTCTTTCTGTGTTTCTGTAGAGTGATTGTTGTCAATGTTTGAGGATTTCACAAATTTGATAGATTATGTATTACTTGGATGGTCACTACTTGATCCTTATTCATATACCAATCCAGATTTTAGCTTTGGGTTTCTTTGCTGATTTAGAATGGAGGTTAAACCTTCTGAGGCTTTAATACTTGGCATATTTTGATGATACAATCCCTTAAACTTCTCCATTTCTTTTCTGGTTTTTACTATCTCTTCTTCTAAGGCTTCACACCTAGATTTCTTCTCTGACAACTTTTGTTTTAGTATGTATTCTATTATCTTTTCCTCTTCTAATTCCACTTTCAGTAGATCAAAGACTTCATCAGGTTGTTTACTATCTTTCTCGAACTGTATCAGCAATTATTTTTGCTTTTTGTTTTTAATTCTAAGTTTGTCAATTTCTTCCAGTGCACTGATCAGTTCTCCTTCCATATCAACCACAGATTCTTCATTATTATCATCACTGTCTGTGATTTTATTATCATAAACCTCTTTGCTGATAAGCATGAAGTCATTTACCTTATCTTCACAAGAAGAGTCATTATTGGTGTCTTTTGAGGAATTGTCATTATTTGCAACCAAACTTTTTTTCTTACTATATTTCTTGAGTTTGTACTTCTTTTCATCATCAAAATTCTAGTCCTTTCTCTGATGGGGACACTTAGATGAAAAATGGCCTATCTTACCATAGTTAAATAATTTGAAGGGCAACTTGCCTTGATATTTTCTTGATCCTTTCTTTAATCTTCTCACAAATTTTGCCTCAATATCATTTAATTCTGAATCAATATTCTTGTCTACTTTAAACGATGCTTTTCTAGTAATGGATTTATCTTTTCTAATTATCATTTCATATGCAGTTAAATTTCCTAGAAGTTGATCAATGGAAAAAGTTTTAAGATCATTTAGTTCTTCTATTGCAGAGACTTTTGGATTAAATTTATCAGGTAGAGATCTTAAAATCTTCTGAACTAAGAGTGATTATTCAAACTTCTCACCAAGACCCTTCATGGAATTCACAAGTTCTTCAACTCTTAAAAAATACTTGCTAACTATTTAATCTTCATTCATCTTTAGTTGTTCAAATTTCAACCTAAATGTTTGAAGTTTAGCATCTTTTACTTTCTCAGTTCCTTCATAGCTGCTAATAAGTTTATCCCACATTTCTTTGGCAGTTTGAAGATGTGTCACCTTTACGAACTCGACTTCTGCAAGTCCATTCAAGATAGCATTCATTCCCTTAGCATTAAATCTAGATTCTAACTTATCATCCTTGGAAGCTAGCACAACAAGCTTTATATATCAAATATCTACTACATTCCAAACATCAACACCTAAGGCCATTAGGTATGTTCTCATTCTAACTTTCCAAAAGGAAAAATTTGTTCCATAAAATAGAGGAGGATTATTGGCTGAAGTCACTTCATGACTTGTCATGTTTAAGCTTACATATCTACCTTTAAATAAAAGGAACCTGCTCTAATACCAATTGTTGGAATTATAAACATAACTGAGAGGGGGGGTGAATCAGTTGTTACTTTGCTTAAACAATTTTCACTATTTTAATCTTTCTCCAAATGACCATCAAAAAAATATACTACATATAGAAAACATAAATAATGAGCATCACTCACACATAAGATATACACAAATATATATTTTCATGAGGAAACCCATAAAGGGAGAAAACGTCTTCTTCTTCAAAATGATAAGCAGTCTTTTAAATTTTGTACGTCATCTCTAATTGAGCAACAACTCAATGTGAGGACACTACCTCTGTTTTACAAGCTCCAACTTGTTTGAGAGCACCAACTCTCTGATTTCTCTAGCACCAACTAGAAGGAAGCACCAACTCCCTGAGTGTTCCAACACCAATTGGATGGAAGCACCAACTTCCAGTTACACAGGCACCAACCTGTATAATAGAGAACAATTGTTCTCCCTTGCACCACCCTGCCACCCTATTACAAATAAATGATTGAAAAATCAACAACACAGATGAATCATTTCTTACCACTTCTTCACTATTCTGCAATTCTTCTCTGCGACACTATTCTTCTGCTCTTTTCATACTTGGCTTGACTTACTGTCTCTTTCTATCTATTATTTCTCATTCTATTTGATATGTGTACCTTCTACTCTCTTCTCCCTTTATCTTCTGTTTGGGTTCTGTACCTTTTCTCTGTGCTTTCTTCACACTGCGCATACTGTGGTTTTACCTTTTTACAGTTCAGATTATTTTTCAGTCAGAACAACTCACCATGCACTGTCTCTATATTTTCCTTTTATGCACCACTCCCACAACAATTACACTTCGAATCTTCTAAGGCAAAAGAAAACCGTCTCAACAAATAAAACGCCAACCGATCAAGAATCATGAATCAATTTAGCTAACTGATTCATAATTGATCAATTAACTATGAGATGGAACAGTAGCCCTCCAATCATATTCAATTTTATCTTCACCATTGGATAAACTTTATTAATCTTGCCTTTAAATTGGGTTTTGGCATTTCGGAATTCCTGTGGCCAAGTGTCTCGACACTTCATGTCACGATCTCCAAAAATCTGATACACATCTTTTCTACACTAGCTCCTTCCTCTATATGACTAAAGCCATGACCAAGCGCTTATCTATAAAGTTCTTTTCACGATTTTGCATTTTGGAACTTCGTTGTTCCTGTAGTGAAGTGTTCTTGACACCTCCAAGTGTTTTTATCCGAAACTCCGAAATGGAGTCGGGTCAATGGTCCGGTACTCCAGAGTTTCTAATTTTGGCGAATCACATTTCATGACTTCGGGTTTCACGATTTTGGGACTCCTGTGATGTAGTGTCCCGACTCTTGACTTCTCAACCTCCCGGTAACCAAAACTCTAGTATGAAGTCTTTATCATTTCGTGACTTCAAGTTTCGCTATTTCGGGACTCCTGTGATGTAGTGTCCCGACTCTTGGCTTCTCAACCTCCCAGTAGGAGAAACTATGGTATGGAGTCTTTATCATTTCGTAACTTCAGGTTTCGTGATTGTGGGACTTCTCTGATGTAGTGTCCCAACTCTTGACCTCTCAACCTCTCGGTAGCCGAAATCCCGGTATCCATTACTTTGAATGATGCACTTGTTTCGGGTTTTCGGGATTTTTCATTTCGTGATTTCGACGTTCCTGTGGTTAATATTATGTGAGCACATCCAAATTCTGATCCATGAAAATACGAAATGGAGTCGGATCGACCATCCATATCACACCTTGGTCTGACGGCTGCGATTAAATCATGATTTTGCATATTGAGATTTCGACATTCCTGTGGTTAATAATCTTTGATATCTCCAACTCCTGATCTGTGAAACTTTGAAATGGAGTCTTTGACATGCTCTGATCTTCTGCCACGCATCCCTCTTTGATCAATGATCAATATTTTATCAAGAATTCGCAACTCCACAAGCCTTCGTTGTGCCTGATCAACGATCCATATTTGGCCTCGATCTAACGGTTGAGATTATTTCACGATTTCGTATATCGCGAATTCTAGAGGTGAAAGGCTGGAGCATTTCATACCTTTGACTTTCCAGTCAGTGAAATGATGATCTATGTCCACATGTCCTTCTTGTAGATGGATGATCGTCCTTCTTTTGGGAATTTTGAAAGGGATCCAATGATCATAAATGCTTATCCTCCAGAGCTTACTTTGTTCTTCTTACTCTGATCTTTCCATCGATGATCTGCCAATAATCCTCTGCACTATCTCTTCTGAGCTTATTCGAATTTTCTCTGCAACGTCTTCCCATAATGCTCGTCTATTACATACTTCATGTACTCATGCCATATTCATTGTTGTACTTGCCATCAATGACAAGCATGCATTGTCTGTTAAATATTTTCCAACACGCACATGGTCCTTTGGGCAGCATGAACCTGTGTACTGAATTTTGGCAGCCTTCTACTTGTGTTGAGAATCGCACGATCATGAGGGTATGACATTGTACCCATTTTGTAATGTTGTTTTTATGCATGCCCTACCATATTTATGGTGTGGCTTTCAAGGCCTCATCCATTGCCAACAAGCATTGTTGCATTGGTACACATTCTTCAAATTCTAATAAGAAGGTTTCTAATGGATTCAGACCATCAAAGGTGGGTAAGTTACTTACTATTGTGCCGATCTAGCATACTTCTCTGGTTAATATAGCACATATACATGTAGATACTTCATACATTTTGTTATTCTAGTTCTCTAGTGCTTCTTATGAGTCTGATGAACATGTGTTGTCACTTTGCCAGATCAAATTTCCATCCACCGTAGGATTAATGTAATCTTACTGTTTGGTTGTTAATTTGTATATGTTTTCCAATTCGTATGTGTGGTCTTCTTCTTTGATGGGATCAGTGTATCACGAACCTTCATCGGGATATAACGATGTGATGACCCTGAGGCCATCTCCTTCAAACATCATTCATCTTTTCTTTAAATTGACCACAATGGAATTATTGAAAGCCTAATCAATTCCTAATAGTGCAGGATAAGGACAACTATCATCAACTATCTCAAATACCTCAAAGTCTGCAAGCATCCTTACTCCATCGATGTCCACAGGGACATGTTCCAATCTACTAAAGGGGCTTACTGCCTATTGATTAGCCATCCTAATTCTGATAAGGGAATAGATCAACTTAGGTTTTCCCATTAGTTCCCAAGTTTTCTTTGTCTTGACATTGACCTCTGACCCTAAGTCGAGGACCACATAGTCTATCTCATATTCTCCAATCAGAGCATTCAGGTGTAGTTCCTTGTTTTTCCTTCTCTTCTTGGATAGTTGATGTACTACTTTATTCAGTAAAGGATATACCCTTCCTATCTCATACTATCTGACCAAATTTTGCAGTTCTTGTATATCTTTCTCATCTTTAATCAACTCTATAAATGTATACAAGAATCTGACAAGTTTACTTTCTTCTTTTCCATCTCCGGGAAAAGTAGACTGATCAAATGCTAGAGGAATTCCAAATTCTCTAACTTCTAGTCATATCTTTGAGGAAGAACCTTGGTCTCCCCTGAATTCTCTTCTTGCCTCTTTGAACATTTGTTTTTCTCTCTTTGCATAAAAAGTTTGTGTCTTCTCTACATCTTTCACGATTCTTGATTCTTCTATAGTCTTTTCATGGGTCATTCTGTTTTCTCCTGTAACAATGCCTCCTCGAGTGATAACATTGAATCTAGGGTCTTCTCCACAAGGTTCATATCTGATCAATTGTATCCGTAGGTTCTGCTGAGGTCCCTGTTTCTCTTGAAGTTTAGCCAGTAACGATGGACATTCGTCGATGACATGCTCGAAAGAGTTGCAATAGATGCAACTGGTACAAGGGTTATGACAATCCCTTTCCAAGTGTTCAAGTTGTGCGCAGTTATAACAGATTATTTGTCCTCGACCTCGACCCATACCTCCTTCTCTTCCTATTCCTCTAAATCCACCACGAGGGTTGAATTTTCCTCTCCTAGGGGAGTTATACAACATAGTGTTACCTTCTTGTTGTACTTCACCTTGAATCTTGTATATATCCCTTGAACTTTCATGCATAAGATTGTAAGCCCTACAATCCCTATCATCATGTCCCATGGACTCATAGAATGTGCAATACAAATTTGTGGGTGTCTAAACGTATTTTTTCATGTAGTATCACTCACCAGGGCGATGTCTTTTTCTACATACCTCGCACCAGAGTAGGATAACTTGTTTCAAGGGGATCGAAGCTCTAGAGGCCAAGTATTCATCGAATAGGGAACAATGTTCCTTGTCATGGCCTTCTGACTTGCATCTAACACACAAAATGTCTTATCTTTTATCTTTTCCCTTGTATTTATTCATATCTTCAACCTGTAGAGAGAAACTAGTTAGCCGACTCAAAATTTGAATCATACCTGAGATGGATTCTCCCATAGGGGTTTATTCTAGCTTCATGGCCATCCCCAGTGCCTCAGCCTATGAAGTGATATTTTTCTGCATCAAAGGAACTCTGATGTGTGGTAATAGGGTAGAAATGAACCATTCTTTGTTCTTCTCATTTGGGATTTGAAAACTCAAATGGCCTGTCAAGGTCTTCAATATCTGATCAAACTCCCATACTGGTTCAACTATTCTCTTATTGATTTCTTTCAGTTTCGTAATGCACTGCGATTCTGACTTAGTTTTCTTGAATTCAACAATTAGAAAAGTCTTAATGGAATTCAACGGTTTAGGCATAGATCCTTGGACAAATTTCATATACCAACTCAGTGCATGATCTCTTAAGGTAGTATTGAGCTGAGCTTGTTTGACAGCTTCATCGATGATATTCTTAATGCTCCACACAACTTCACAGAGAAATGAGTGTTGTTCAGGGTCTTTAGATCCATCTCCTCTAGAGGTGGGTAACTTCATCTCATCTTCCATATATCTCCCTAGGTTTTTGGACTGAGTATGTGGAAGAATACTAGTGACAGTGCTCTGAGTTCTCTGGTGACTCTAATTACTCTGATTGCTTAATGTTGTTGAAACAACAATATGATTAATAGTACTTACTTCGACAGTTGGCAAAGTTCCTAAATCTTCTTGTTCTTCTTGGCAAGGCTATGCAACTTTCCCTTCCTCTGAATGCTCCTCATATGTCATATCTACCTCTTCTCCACTATATAAACCCTCATCCCTGTATTTTTTCTTAAACAGGTTCACAAGAGGAATTTCTCTGAACACTGTCCCACTGTACGTATGTCCAGCCTCTGTGTCACTATCGTTGTCCATATTCTTGAAAATTAGCTATTTCGGATCCATATAGTTACTATATCTTCAAGATGTTCTTCTCATGCAATAACATATTGATCCTCAGCTTCAGAAAATGTAAAAAAAATTCTCTGGGTCCCTTGAAGAAATATCTCTCGGCTTGGCTATATGACTCTACTCTGTCAACAAAAAACTTGGTGATGTACCCTATAATGGTGCTATCGAACCAGTGATCTATTGATCTTGACACAACGTTATCAATTCTCTTTACCTTCTTGATCAATGTCGACATCCAAACCACAAGTGGCCTATACCTAATCTCAAATTGGGTATCTGCTAACCTAGCTAGCCACTCATATAGCTCCTGATGGATTCCTCCAAAGAAAATTTCATGCATATCAGTAAATATATATCTCTCCAACCAATCCTCTGTACTAATATAAGGGTTCTTGTTATGGGCTTCAAGGAAGTCCTTTTCTTGGTCTTCTATCCACTTCTAAATATCTCTCTTCGATGAAAACCACCTTGACATTCCCTCAAGAAGATTCTTGTCCCGGTAACAAAACCATTTGTTGGCACAGGGGAAGACCCAAGGTCCAGATCCAAGAGTGCACCAATAAGCCCTAACTACTGGCCCTTTCGAAAACACCTGCGAAGCATATGTAGTCTCACCTAAAGTAGCTATGGGGGGTTGCAGGAACAATATATCTACAACCAAGGGGATATCAAGTGAATCCAACACAAAATCAATACAACAGTTATATATCATCTACTAGTTTATATCTACTCCGCAGAATTATCTATCAGATATAACACAATAATGCAATAATGGTATACCACATGACAAAAAACAGAGCATCAATCACACACAAAAAAAAATATACGTGGTTCACCCTCTCTCTAGGGCTATGTCCACAAAATTGTGCTTTATAATATATTAAGATGAAGCATACAGTTCTCGTCTGCACTCTTAGCTAGAAGATCTTCTTTCTTATTCTCTCTATCTCTCCCCTTCCTGGGCACCCAACTGCAAGGTTGATCTTCACACCCAATTGAGTATCTTACAATCCCAGAAGGCTCTACACTCATCAATTCTCTCTCTCACACAATAATCCTCACTCGATCACACAAAGACGACAATAACAGCAACAACAACAAAAAAAAACCATCCCAGGTCCTTTAGACCTTTATTTATACATTACAATCAGTCATTGACAGCCTTAGGCCAAAACCTAGGTGTCAAAACTCTAGATACCAAAACCCTATCTGTCTAAAATCCTAGGTCATCTTGATTCATGTTTTCAGGGCTTCGTCAGCCTGTATTTCCTTCCTTCTCACGCAGTTATCCAAAGCATCCAATGGTGGATTTTTTCTCTTATTGAGTTGTCCACGATCTGTCTTTCTTGTTGATCTGTCATCCTTGATCTCCTCGTCCAATGGATTTATTCCTTTTACTTCCCTTCGTATTTTCTTCTCTTTTTCTCACTTCGACCCAGTAGCAGTCACTATGTGTTCCACGCAGTTTGCATTTTGTCTTTTCTGCCTTAACCTTTTCTTACTTCCATCACCAAGGTCCAACAAAACACCTTAAGGACATGTATTATGATGATACAAATTTCAAGGAGGCATATGAAGCATGTACAAACCCTGTTCTGAGAGACAAAATCTAGTGGACAGAGTATATCATTCAAGAGGGATTTTTTTTCAAGGGAAATCAATTGTCCATACCAAAATGATCAATGAGGGATAACCTTTTGAAGGAAAATCATAGTGGAAGATTGGCTAGACATTTCGACCATGATAAAACATTTTCATAGTTGAGAAGTTCATACTATTGGCCAGGTATGAGAACATAAGTTATAAATTTTGTTAACAGATGTAGAATCTACCAGCATGTGAAAGGAAAAAGACGGAACACTGGATTGTATCAACCATTGTGCATACCAAAGAGGCCTTGGGATGTAATAAGCATGGATTTCATGTTGGGATTTCCAAGAACGCAAAGAGGATTTGATTCCATATTTGTGGTGGTAGATAGATTTTAAAAAATGACACATTTTATCCCATGCCAGAAGACCAGTGATACAAAACATGTTGGAAATCTATTTTTCAAGGAAGTTGTAAGACTTCATGGCCTACCCAGAAGCATTGTCTCAGATAGAGACCCAAAATTCATTGGTCACTTTTGGAGAACAATGTGGAATAAGTTGGGGAAAGATTTTTTTGTACACACCTACCACACTTAGAGGGGGGGGTGAATGAGTGTGGGGCTCTTTTCCCAAAACTTCCGTCTTACACAAAAACGCATCAATTAGTATTCAACATTTATTCATTACCCATTGCTAACATTTATAACCAGTTAGATGTGAGCACATATCAATAACATATATCAACAATATATCATCAACAAGTCATCACCACAATGAACACAAATAACACAAGATGTATGTACAATTTTATTTTTATTACGGACTACAATCCTTGGGGTTTATCAGCAACAACTGAATAGAGTACAACTCTACAAGAGCACCGGCTCTATAATGAAAGACTCATCTTACACCCTCAGCACCAGCTGAGATGAGGAAAAAATCCTCAAAAAATATCAATCTGTCAATAGGTACGTGACTTTTCAGTAGTGCAGCCCGTGTGTGAATGCGCCATGGCTCACTACCACTCGTGTGTAAACACAGTCAGTGTATAATGCAACAAGCATGTATTTCTAAGAAACTAGGGTTTTTCTTTTCTTCACATGCTCAAATCCTCTGCAACCTGCAATCACTTTCTCTTCTGTCTTCCACTGTCCAAACTGACCCACATCCAGTCATAACACATGCAAGATCTCCAATAGCTTTCTCATATCAATATGAATGCTATCTCAATTATGTATAAATAAATACTATACCATAGAAATCATGTCACTACTGAATCACAAGAGTGTTGCTCACTCTATCAACCAAATCAACCAAGCTGAATCACATCATAGAAGACATACCAAGAATTCCCTAAGCATTCACAACATATCAAACAATAGTATCCATCAAGACAATAATGTAACCATATCAGTGTCTCAGTGATATATCTGAGGCCATAGAATGAAGATCTGGAACCTGCCTCATCATCCAAGAGCTTGGCACCACCTCAAACAAAAATCTCCACAATTTTATCCACTTCACGCTCCCAATACACAGCCAACTCATGTGTACATGCACCCTATACACAGACAACCCGCATGGACATCATAAAATAAGGTTTTTTGTGAATCTAAAACTTTTGTCGTCAATATCTCTGACATTATCGAAACTTTGATGCGTCCATGAGATCCTCCTCTCACTTTCTTCCTCATAATAGATCTTCAATCATGCTCAAGAGATCCACACCAATAGGATGCTCTTTCAAGAAGTTCTCCATT
>ML847262.1:32408-44119 GCA_009831015.1 Picea engelmannii | reverse complement strand
CTTTTTTGGCCAAGGAAAGTGATCTGATACCAATTGTTAAGTACCTGAATAGATCTGAAGATAAATCTCAAAACAACCAAGAATCTCAACAAGAATAATCCAAACCATTCACCAAATACTAAACATAAGAAATGGAGAAAACCCTTGAGGTAGGGTAACATCATATATTAATCCTTAAGGAAGGATAACACTCCCTAAGCAATGTTTGATACAGTCAAAATATTCTTCACTATGTTTCATTACATTGCTTGCACTTCTTTATATTGCTCTATTTATCTTCTATGAACCTTCTAGAGAGCCTTCTCACATTTATTATATCTAACTACCATAGTGGGCCTTATTTAATATAGTGGACCTAGTCCACCTTACATTGAATGACTTCCACTAATAATACATAACCACATTCTCATGTATTGAATGACTTCCACTAATAATACATAACCACATTCACATTGGGTACCTCCCTAGGTACCCCATATTATATCCCTAGGTATACTACAATTTGTTACCCTTCCCACCTGAGTTCAAATCCCACTTTGTCATATGTTTTCTCCGAGTGAGTTGATTATTGATGAGATATATATGATTTATTTATAATTTGTTGACCTGGCCTTGTGTCCTAAAGAATATAAAGTTTACACTGAGTACCATCCTCGAAATGAGAAGAAGTGCCCAGACAATTTCCACTGAAATATATTACCTATATATAAGTTTGGATAAGGGTCATAAATTTCTTCTTTTATATAAATGTTGTATAAATGTTGTTAATAAGAATAATTTAAATTGTGAAAACTAGTGACCAAAAGGTGAGTAGATATAAAGCAAACAAATGAAATGTACTCAACATGAAGCTACATTAAAGATTTGTAATAGCTTTTATTTAGTGAAATGAAATGTATATCACTAGTACGTTGAAAAATCCGTGTTCTCCCATGGTGAGACTAGCCATTTCCCCAATGGTGCAAATGTATGATGTTAGAATGTATTTTGGAGTTCGTAGACTTGAATATAAATGTTGCGAAACAATGGTTTATGCATAAATTTAGTTCAACAAACCAAATTCATTTAACAAATTTGTTGTTTTTAAATATTAAGTGTATAACACTTCAAGGTCCATCCTCATACATAACTAAAGAGCCCATCTTCAAAAGTAAAGAGGATAACATTTCAACCATGACATTTTCTATATTTCGATTGGTGAAAACTTATTGTATTTAAAAGTAGGTGGAAGCTCTATTAACTTTTAAAAAAATTAACTCATTCTTTGTGACTACATAAATGCACAAAACGTGGTAAAAAAACTTTAGATTATTGAACCCTTTTTCAATCACATAGTGCAAGAAAATGCTTGAACTAATTATACACTAACATAAACATGTCATTATGATCAACATTTAGACAAAATATCTTACAAACAATGCGTGCTTTTTTAAAATACTTCGTAAGTGGATATCCTTCATATACATATAGACATATCTTTACCAAGTCTACATGTTAAATAATTTCATGATTATTTTACAATGATATGAAATCTACTCGACTATGAAAACGGCAAACATAATTTGAAATTCCTCACCATTATCAACTTGATTTACACATATTAAAGCGTACAAAAGCATGGGACTTAATTGATGTTTCTCTTATAGTCTCCGAAAACACCAAATAGTCTAACAAAAATAAAGTTGAAAATAAAATCTTTGAGACAACCCTCCCCAAGGAAGAAACTATAATTGGAGGCATAGCTCTTAGGAGAAGGAAAATAGATCCCGTAAAGTATTCTAGTATATGTATCCATTGTAGTAGTTTATATAATTTATCTAGAATCTATCGAAGTGTCTTAACTAGGGAGGAAAGGAAAACTAAATTCCATTTTTTATTTTTTTCCCATCCAACCAGAAACCCCTACTACTCTTGTCATTTGAATTGTGCTCTTGTCATTACCTTGGATGAAGTGATAAGGTGGACTAGTGACATCATCAATGTAGTTGTTTGTGGCATGAGCATGTTGCCAAATGTTGAAGTTAGAATAACTAAGAAATGTACCATAATGATGCCTTAGTTTGGTAATGATGACC
This sequence comes from Picea engelmannii, assembly GCA_009831015.1. Classification (NCBI taxonomy): domain Eukaryota; kingdom Viridiplantae; phylum Streptophyta; class Pinopsida; order Pinales; family Pinaceae; genus Picea; species Picea engelmannii. The sequence goes on along the minus strand of ML847262.1, from coordinate 42,044 downwards.
ATGGTCTTGATCTATGCATCCATGACTCCATCACCCCATATCTCAAGGGAAATTATAGCTCAAGTGAGCCTCGAACCACTACTCCTCATCATTAGATTAGGCTATGGAAGATTAAAGTCAATCCCTTAATACGCATGGTTACTCAACACAAACAATGGGCGGAGATGCTCCCACCACTCTCCCTCTTTTTGTTGTGGTAAGTTTTTCCATCAAGTTATAGTTGGACACCCTTTTGTTGTTGTTTGGATTTCTTGGGTTCCTCTCAAATTGTAGAGGAGTAAATTCTTTTGAAGGTGCTTCAAAGGAAGACCAAGCCTCTTTTACCAAATTTACATAGTCCTCCTCCAGAAGCCAGTTTGGGTTAAACTTGAAGGGGCTTGGAGGTTTTTGCTTAGGACTTGCAAATTTAGAAAAAAATAGTGAGTGATTAGAATCGCCACCCAAGCTAACCCACCATCTAATTCTAAGTGAATCCTCAAGAAAGGAACCAAACACCAAAAACGTGTCAATCCTTTTTTCAATTCTCCCATCTCTAGTTCTCATGTTTCCCCATGTTGGGCTCAACTTCATCGACTCTATATCACATAGACTCAGTTCCTCCAACTTTTGCACAACGAATTCCAACAAGACATCTAGAATCGTCATAGGTGTTAAATTATGAGCTTGATTTCTTATGCGGATTAATTCTTTTATTTTCTTCAACACTTTGATTCCAACTTAATACACTTCAACGATACCAAATCATAATCGAATAGCAATAACTATGTAGATGAGTAAGCATGCACATCAACAACACATATACCCTGGGGAAACCCTGTACAGGGAGAAAAACCCCAGCAAACAATATTCCTTTATTGCATTAATAATGTAAGATCACTTACAAATATCCACCATGAACATTTTGCTCTTAAAGAGCTTGCCAAGATGACTCTGACTTGACAAAGACCTGAGAGACCTTGCTGAAATACACCTCTAATATGCTACTTCTATTGTTGATATACGACACTAATATGTTGCTTTGGTATGTTGCCTCTTTATCACTGATATGTCTGCCTCTATTGCTTCACCCTTAACCTGCATATCAAAATTGTGTTGAAGAGAGGGTTCGACCTCTGCGTATATAGGTTGAAGAGGGGAAGAGGAGAGGCTTGAAATACTAACATGTTTGCATGAATTAATCATAACTCAGCTTCATACTTTAGTTCAAACTTAGAACTAGACTTGAGACTGGTTACAACTCAACATTTTACTTTAGTTCGAAAATAGAACTAGACATGAGACTGGTATGCTTTAGTTCGAAAATAGAACTAGACTTAAGACTTTAGTTGCAACTAAGCATTGCACTTTAGTTCTAAAATAGAACTAGACTTAAGACTTCAGTTGCAACTCAACATTACACTTTAGTTCTGAAATAGAACTAGACTTAAGACTTCAGTTGCAACTCAACATTATACTTTAGTTCTAAAATAGAACTAGACTCAAGACTTCAGTTACAACTTAGCATTACACTTTAGTTCTAAAAATAGAACTAGACTTGAGACTTCAGTTACAACTTGACTCTTTACAAGGCAATTCGAAATTCTCTTCATGGTGGATAATGTTACACGTGCCAACGCACTAGATCAATACATTTATATCATTTGCAATATTAGGAATATCGTTAGTTTCTAGCTCATAGGAATTTTATATTCAACCTAACTTTTGCTAGATGCCTTGACTTTTTCTCATGGCTCACAAGGTTTGATTAGGCTCACAGAGGTTGTATGTTCCCCCTGACTTTTTCACTAGTCTGTCTATGCTCACAAAGGTTGTAGATTCCCCCTGACTTTTGCACTAGACTGGATATGCTCACAGAGGTTGTACGTTCCCCCTGACTTTTGCATTAGACTCACATAGCATCTTGTTCATCCTGAATTTTGGTTTTACTCACATAGGTTGTATCGTCCCCCTAGATTTTGTCAATACCTCACAAGACTGGTTGATTCTCCTAATCTCCCTGGCTAGCCTCAGGGTGGCCCATATGGCCTCTCATTAGAGAATGATTGTCGATGTTGCCAAATTTAACACTCCCTCTCGGCGAGGGAGTCATTCTCAGCCACACCAAGCTTGCCTCACAACTGCACAAACTGTCTTGAGGTCAGAGGCTTGGTCAAGATATCAGCTACCTGCTCGCTTGTGGCCATGTACTGTAACTTTACAATTTTTCTCTGGACCAAGTCTCGGATGTAGTGGTACCTCATGTCAATATGTTTTGACTTGTCGTGAAATACCGGGTTATCTGTCAATTTTATGCAACTTTAATTATCACAGTGAACCACTGTCATCTCGAGCTTGTCACCAAACAACCCAGAAACCAATTTTCTGAGCCATACTGCTTCCTTGCTAGCATCACTTGCTGCAATGTACTCAACCTTTGTTGTACTTTGTGCAATGGATCCCTGCTTCCGGCTTGACCAAGTGATCATAGCGGATCCTAAACTGAAGCAGTATATAAAAACACTCTTACGATCCACTGGGCTTCCTGCCCTGTCAGCATCTGCATACCCATGCGGAAATAAACCACCACTGTATGTACATCTCAGACCATAAGTAATGGTCCCTCTGAGATATCTCAAGATGTGTTTTTCTTCCACCGAGTGTCTCTGTCTCGGTTTAGTCATGAACTGACTCATTGCAATCACTGCATAGCATATATTTGGCCTAGTGTGGATCATGTACATCAATGATCCAATCAGCTTCCTATACATGGTGGGATTCACCAAATTTGAACCTATATTGGAATCATGCAGCTTCCTCGGGTTGGTAACCATCCGAGTAGACATGGATTTGCAATCCATCATACCAAACCTCTTTAGTACATCCATTGTGTATTTTTCTTGTGCCAAAAATATCTCGCCCTATCTTTTCCATACTTCCAATCCTAGGAAGTAATGCATCGAGCCTAAGTCTTTCATCTTGAATTCTGAGGTTAGCTCCCTCTTACACCAGGCTATTAGCCCTTCATCTTCTGTTAGAAAGAGATTATCAATATATAGGATTAGTATAACAGGTTGGTTACCTCTTACCTTGAAGTACAGATTTGCATCAGCATCACTTTTCTAAAATCCCAGGCTTTCAAGAAAGCCATCAATCCTATCATACCAAACTTTGGGAGCATGCTTAAGACCATACAAGGCCTTCCTTAGCTTGCATACATGAGTGCCTTTGTTATGCAATACAAAACCATCTGGTTGTTCCACAAAGACCTCATGTTCAATCTTTCCATTCAAGAATGATGTTTTTACATCCATCTGATGTAGCTTCCAACCAAGAATGGGAGCTAAAGCAATAATAGTTCGAATGGAGGTATACCTGCCTACATGAGAAAATGTCTCTTCGTAGTCAATTCCTTCTTTCTGAGTGAAGCCCCTGGCTACAAATATTGCTTTGAAATTTTCCACACTTCCATCAGCTGCATGTTTGATCTTATAGATCCATTTGGAAGAAACCATTGATTTGTCTTTTGGCCTTGGCACAATGTCCCAAACATTGTTCTTTATAATAGACCTGTATTCCTCAAGCATGGCATCCTTCCATACTTGTAATTTATCTACTTCTTCAAATGAAGAAGGTTCGACATCACTAATGCTTCTCATCAGTGCAACATAGCCTCCAAACCTATGAGGCCTCTTCCTTTCCCTGAAAGTTCCTTTGTGAGCAGATATCATTTCTGCTTCCTGCACTATTTCTTTAAGCCACCCTGACTTCCTTTTGGATGGAGGTTCTTCAATATTTCATTCTAACAATTCAGAAAGTTCTAGGGGCTCATTACTTGGCCCTTCACGAGGTTCCTCCCTCTGATCATCTGACTCTTCATTTTCATAAGAGGGTAAAGCTAGCTAAACTGCTTTTGATTTCTGTTGAAGCTCTCTGGATTTCTTAAATGCAGCTTCCTCATGGAAAGTCACATCTCTTCTTACCTCTATTTTCCTCTAACCTGGAACATAAATCTTGTAAACCTTGGAGTTCTCACTGTACCCCAAAAAAAACCCTTTCTTGCCTGAGGGTTCCATCTTTGTCCTCTTTTCCTTAGGGATATGAATATACACAGGACACCCAAATATCCTTAGATGCCCTACTTCAGGTTTCATCCCTGAGAAGACCTCTTCAGGAGTCTTGTCCTTCAAGATAGCATGTGGACACCTGTTCTAAATATACATGGTAGTGGAGGTAGCTTCTGCCCATAAAGAATTTGGCATATCCTAGTCAAACATCATTGCTTTCGTTGCCTCACAAATTGTCCTATTTTTCCTCTCAACAACTCCATTTTGTTGAGGGTTATATGGCATGGTCAACTGTCTCTTGATTCCTGGTGACTTGTAGAAATCCTCAAACTGAAGAGATTCAAACTCTCCTCCATTATCTGTTCTAAGGATTTTGATGTGTTTTCCTGTTTGTTTTTCAATAAAGGCTTTGTACTCTTTGAATTTATCAAATGTGTCACTTTTAGCTTTAAGGAAATATATCCAACATTTTCTTGAGTAATCATCAATAAAAATGACATAATACAAATAACCACTGAGTGAGGGAGATGACATGGCACCACATACATCATAATGAACCATATCTAAGATGCTCTGAGCTCTGTTGTAACTACTAGGAAATGCTTTCTTTATATTTTTACCTAGCATGCATCCCTTACAAATTTTGTTTTTACTCAGAGAAATAGAGGGCATGCCACATACCATGTTCTGTAGATCTAGAATATCTTTATAATGAATATGTCCAAGTATTTTGTGCCACAACTCATTGGAGTGAGTCGCGTCATGAGTCAATGCCTGAACTGAATGTCCTGACACAACGTACAATCCTCCACTGCAAGTTCCAATGGGATATGTTGTACTTAAGTGGCTACCTTTAGCCCATAGTAGTGCCTTCATGTCCTTGAAGATCACCTAATATCCCTTGTCCTCAAGGGTTGCAATTCATAGTAGATTCTTCTTGAGCCCTAGAACATATAATACTTCATCAACATGAAGCCTAGCCCCAGATTCCAATCTAAAGGAGATAGAGCCTACTCCCTCTATCTTGTAACATTTTTCATCCCCAAGCTCAACCTTCTACGCAAAATATTTTGTCTCAAAATCTGAGAGGATCTCCTTGAACCCTGTCATGTGCTTTGATGCACCACTGTCTACTAACCAAGTTTTCGGCCCCATGAAAACTAAACTGGATAAGACAGAAACCAAGTAATATTCTTTTCTATTTTCTTTCTCATTAGAAGGAATTTTCTAATTTCTTTTGGATTCATCATCCTCAGTAGTTAAGGCATGATGTTTCCCTTTCCTAGGATATTTCTTTATAAACCAAAAATCTTTAGCAAAATGACCCAACTTATTACAACTAAATCATTTAATCTTAGATGTATCAATATTCTTGCCTTTGAATGTACCTTTGGTGTTTGGCTTCCTCTGAGAGCCTTTCTGGAAAGTGAATTTCTTCTTTCCCTTGAATATTGATGCTAAAGTTGAGTGATCTTCTTTCATTGGCTCACTCCTGGTAGGTGTGTGACTCTCCTCCTGTAGGCAATCATGTCATAACCTCTCAAATGTGGGTTGAATCTCCCTCCCACTTACACTAGATAAGAAGGTCTCCCATGAAGAAGGAAGACCATCAAAAATGGCCTGCACTAAATCATCATCATCCACTGTCACCCATGTGACCAAAAGTTGATCTCTGATCTGGGCTATCATGGAATAGAAAGATACCATTGATTCATCTTTATCTATCTTCAAATACTTAAGCTTGTGCTTAAGTGTCCTCTTCTGACTTGGGGCCTATTTCCCATACAGATTCACCAAGGTATACATACAATCCTTGGCATTCATTAATGAAGTCATTGCAAGCATTATACTATCTTTGACTGAGTCAAAGGTGATTCTCTTGGTCTTTGCTTGACTCTTCCTGAAGTTCGTTCTTCCTGCATTATTCATGGGTTCCTCCACCACTGTGGTCACATACTGCTCAAGATCATGCTCCTGCAAGATATTTGTTATCTGGAGCTTCCACATATTGAAGTTGGTAGCTCCTTCGAGCCTATCCTCGGCCCTGACTGAAATGGAGGATGCCATGGACCTCACACTGGAAACTTAATCAAGCTAGCTTGGATCTGTGTGTACCTAATGCTGCACTTCAACACGTTTAACACACCCTAAGCTATGATACCATGTTAAATTATGAGCTTGATTTCTTATGTGGATTAATTCTTTTATTTTCTTCAACACTTTGATTCCAGCTTAATCCACTTCAACAATACCAAATCATAATCAAATAGAAATTGTTATCACCCCATAATTTATGGGAATCAACTTATGACTTGGATATTATTGATATTATCTATATCTAGTGTTTTTATTGGAAAATTTATTTTTCATTTTGCAAAAAGAATAGTAGATTGGTTCGAAGTGGTAAAAGTTTAATGCTGGTGGGCAAAGACAAAGTTGGTTTGTTCGCCAAAATTTGGTGAAGTTGGCGAAAAATTAAAAATGGCCCCTCGGCCTTTGCATTTATGCAGAAGTTTTATGGATAAATGAGCAAAAATTTGCCCCTCGGCCTTCATACAGGGTTTTATGCAAAAAATTAAAGAAGTATTTTCCAAAATTTTATTTTGGTCGAGGGCCAATCTCCACACAAGTCAGCGCCTTCTCATACACCAACGAGCAAACACACAAGTCAACACAGCGCCAACACCAAAGCCCAAGCCCAAGCCTCGGGCTCCTTTCATTACTACAACATATGAATGTTGATTAATTTAATCACTGAAAGCCCAGTCTAGCGCGTGGATGTGGGATATCGCTCACAGGAGATTAAAAAATATATAAACCCTATGACAGGTGTTGAAACAAATTAAAGTTGTCCAACGCAGATGAGGACGCATGCATAGAGGCATATACTGCATATTCTTCAAAGGGCAGCTGAAGTGAAATCATTGATTAAATCTGGGGACAGGTCTTTCCAGCCTTTCAGGGGGAAGTCAATGGCCATGATTTTAGCTAAACCATCGATGAGAACGTGAGTCTCATTTGAAACAGGATTTTTCCTCTTAGGTGGACGTGCTATATACTTGGGCCCAGATGATATCCAGATGGAAAAACGAGGAGAGACTCGTGATGTTGCTCGCATACTGTCAAGTTATAATGACCTCGTTATGACCTGTGTTTTTCTTTTCTCTCGTAAGGATATCCTTGATTTAGTGAAGCATGGCAGCGTCCCTATTATCAATGGCTTGTCTTACTATAACCATCCTTGTCAAATCATGGCTGAAGCCCTTACTATTATTGAACATCTTGATAGACTGGAAGGGGTTAAGGTTGTTTATGTTGGAGAAGGAAATAACATTGTACACTCGTGGTTTTTACTGGCTGTTGTGGTTCCATTTCACTTTGTTTGTGCTTGCCCCAAGGGATTTGAACCTGATCGTGCAACTGTGGAGAAGGCATTAACCTTGCTCGCCAGGCAATAAGTTGAGCTTTCAGAATAGGCACAGTGATCTATTGAAAATGAAGCCCCTATCATTTTTTGTTTGCCTGTTTATTGTTACAGATTATCAGTAGATGCCAGAGCCTGTATAATTTAAAAAACATATTCAAGGGAGATGTTTCTTTGTTTATAGCACTGAATTGCGTAGCACTGCCGGGATGGCATTATTCAGTACATCAACCTATTCCGAAATGAGGATAGTTCTTTCAGATCAAGAGGAGAACAAACTATCCCCAGTGCAAAAAATTGCGTGCTTGATCATCTGAAGTGGATGCTTTTAAACCAAGGAAAAAGGAAGACAAGTTTGAGTTATTCAAGAGCCCTGATTTAGATCCACGGGTGAGAGAAGAGCTTATAGAACTTGTTGAAGCCAAAGAAGCCAGTGTTGCATACAGGTAAGGACATTCACATGAAAAAGCCAAAAGGTCATCCTCCATATTGAAGAAATTTTCCATTGGTATCGCTTACACTTTTCTCCTCAAGAACAGCAGAGGTCCTGATGTTGCTTTCAGCACTTATCACATTTCTCTCATCGGGGTCTTTTGTTCTACCCATAACCATGATGTTGCAGATTCGCAGAATTTTACTTGAAGACATCTGCATTGTAAAATTGTGTCCTCAAAGCATGCGCTGCACTTCAACAGACCTGAAAATTAACATAGTTGAAGTCCAGAAGATTGACTGGATAAAGCTTGGGTTTTTACAGTTGATAGAAGAAAAAGCCAAACATTCATCTTTTCTCGCAGGTCTGTTTGTTTCAGTGGCAATTTGACAATGTAAATGTTGTATCCACAGAATCATTCCCACTTGAAGTTTCAGAAGACACCTGGCAATAACACAATTGGCCATCCAAAACCACATGGCAGCGTTTCAAATGCAGATGGCAGCTCGACCAGAGACAGTCTCATCCACATATTCAGGGAACGGTTACACAGGGGGCACAACAGTTATACAGAGGTGGCAATTTAAATCTCATTAATGTCAAATGGAAGGGTTTCGAAAGTTAAAACCTCACTTTCCCCATACGTCATAACCCACACCTACCTCCACTACCCATTTCCCGCACGTCACCTCCTCCTCTCCAATGTCATATTCCACTACCCAACTCCCTCCATATTCCCGCCCCCTAAAACTCCCACATATTTCATACCCTGTACCCCCCTATCCACTTACCACGAAAATATCAAAGCATCGTATTAATTCCGGAGGCCCCCCCACCTTCCGGAATTTAACGAAGGGGGGGTGTCCGGAATTTATATTAAAACCCAAGAAAATCTACACGGCCCACAATTGCCCAACCAAATCTACGACCCAGGTTCAGTTCCGGACCCCCCTGGGCGGTCTACGTTTAACGAGGGGGGGGGGTCCGGAATCCCGTTTTCCCGCCAAAAAAACACTTTCCTTCATTTTTGCCAATTTTTTACTGTGTTACCATGTCTTCTTCCGGAGGAGTTTTTGGGCAAACGGAGGTGGATTTTAAAAATCCGAGAGACATTTTTGGTCAGCACGGGCTGAGGAACAAAACCATTTTTCAGTTTTGGTAACAGAGCTACGAGGCGGGAGAGTCGAAGACATCTTTGAGGCCTATGTTTCCATATTTTAAATTTTCCGTTTCAGTCCCAACTTTGCAGGAGCTTTCACGTCCAGCTGGGGACGAATTTTTCGAAACCGAAAGAGGTTTTTGTCCAGCACATTCCCATCTACAATAAGCTCTTTCATTTTTCTCCCAGGTGTCATCTTTGAATAAAGAATCACGTCTGAACGGACCCCTATTTTGTAGAAAAACGGTCCATTTTTCATGGCAAAAAACTCTGAATTGCGTGGGAGTGGTGGCTATTTTTGGCCGAGGCGGTTGAACCGTCTCTTGGAACTTGCGGAGGAGACCTATACTATTTATTGGAATGATTTTAATGTAAAAGGGTTGGATCTTCACTCCCTGTGGCTATCGAGCTGTAACATTTTTGAACAGATCTGTCATTAATGAAAGAGGCACTTTACAGGATTCCTGTGCATGTTTACTGGTGATGTGATTTTCTCAGTTGAATGTTTTCTCGCTCTGTAACCACTTTGTTTTCTGAATCTAATCTTTATGAATAGCGTTATGTCTCAGGATTTATC
>ML847262.1:19876-32343 GCA_009831015.1 Picea engelmannii | reverse complement strand
ATTCTTAAGTGCTTGTTGGTTGGAGTTATTTCCTTCTCTTTTCTTCTGATCATCATTTAAACTATTAAAGATCCAGTGAGTGTGTTATCTCGCCTTGTGAAGGATTTCTTCAGCGTTTCTGGTTGTATCTCAGATTTTATTAATTACAGACCCCATAGCCCAATGGATGTGCAATTTGTCTCAACCAACTTTAAAAACCATTTACAACAAACCCTTGTTCTTCATAACTAGCCTAATATTTCTGCAAACAAAGCTATATTACACAAAGAGATCCCTCTCTGAGTCTTGGAGGGCTAGATCCAAGACTCGAAGCGGTTCTGATGTTGCCTCTGTCATTGCCTTTCAGCCTTGGGCAAATTACAGAGTGCTAACAGAATGGCGACTCCACTGGGGACCTCTTCCCAGTAGTACATTTCAAGATCCAGCTCTGATCACTGATGGTGGACAGTGACCAGACACAAGAAGGCTGAGATCATTCACCTGGCGACTCCAAACAGCTCCAGACAGTGCCAGCTCGAAGACTCCACTGGAGGAAGAACCCGAAGCATGACCAAGTAGCCAAGAAAGACCAGGTACTCAAGTTCGAATTGCATTCAATACATATTTGGTTTCATCTGCAATCATGTCTTGTCTTTTTCTAAGCCTGGTCAGAAGTATATTGATGAAGATCACTTTGACCATCAGTCAATTGATGAGTCTCAAGAGATCATACCCACAACTGTAGAATATGTACATGCTCATACACCTGTGCCCATCCCAGATGCACCTGTAGAATGCCTAGTGAGACATAAGCCTCCTGCTTTGTCTCCTACTCCTGCTAAACCTCTGGATGTTTGTCAGCCCCTTGCTTCATCTCATGTGCATGCACAAGTCCCAGACAGATACAAGCCTCTAAAGTTTCCTCCTATTCTCCATGACCTCCCTGTCAATTACATCAATAATCTGCCTAGGTTTGATGGAGAAAATGAGAAGATCACTGCTGAAAAGCATGTTCAAAACCTTGAAGATTTCCTTGACCTTTATGAGGTTGAAGATGATGATATCTACATCAGAATGTTTGCCCTGTCTCTGGGAGGAAAAGTCAAAGATTGGTTTAAGAACCTTCCTGCTACGAGCATCAGAAATTTTCATCAGTTCATGCAAGTGTTCTTGGATAGGTGGGTAATCAAGGGAAATGTTTTCCTTATCCTAGAAGAATATGAGCACTTGAAAAGAAAGCCAGGGGAGACAGTACATCAGTTTTCAGCCAGATTCAATAAAGTATTTCATGCAATACCTGCTGATATAAGGCCACCCCCAGGATCTGCTCACTTGCATTACCCAGATGCCTTTGATCCTGAGATGACATTTCAGTTAAGAGAAAGGAACACTACAAGCCTGGAAGAAATGCAGAATATTGTTGTTGATGTGGAGACCAACTTGCTGATCAAGAGGTCACAGTTGAAGGATAAAGAAATGGAGCAACTGAAATCATCAGAAGCTACACTGGAGATTTTGGCCAGTGCCATGGAAAAGTTGATGCAGAAGATTAACACAAAAGAGGAGCTTGTTGTCCAAAGACATCATGGTTCCTTGATTTCAGAGAAAGAAAGTGTCACAGTTCCCAATCATGTTGCTGCTCATCCTTGGTACCATGGTTTGGATAATAACTCTTTCATGTACTCAGTTCACAACACAGACGAAGATGAAGCTCCATATCGATTTGTAGAGGAACAACCGGCTGACATGATGTGCATGTTTGACGACATTTCTTACTTGGATTGTCCACCCAAGTGGGATCAGTATGATGATGATCATGAAGCCGAAATGGAGGTTGTCTGTTCAGAGAAGATGGCAGCATGTCATTGGCAGGAAGAAGATCATTTACCGTTCAGATGCGACTATCAGCCCTTGCACAACAGTCATGACAGCGATGGGAAAGAGACAGAAAATCTCAGAGTAAGTGAAAGCACTTTCCCCATACGTTTCTCATCTCTTCAATTTATGAAAAGAAATTCTAGGCCAGTTGTAAGTAGTGAACACATAAGTTCCTATGACCAATCAACTGACGATATCATTAAAGATATAGAGGTTGTTCTAAACCCAGAATCGCAGCAGTTTCCCTCCTTTGATTTTCAAATTCTTGATGATAGCTTAGAGCCTGAGGAAAATTCTAAGTTAATCCAAAATAGCTCTGTGCCATTGTGCTTTAAATCATTTCAAGTTTTGAAGAAGACTCTTGGGCAAATGTTGAAGGATGAATACAGAAACAAGCAGGAAATTTCATTTGAGTCAATGCGGCAGTCTTGTCAGTCCTTTCAGGACCCAATAGTTGATCAGTTGGATGGCCTGTGTGGCCAAAATCATTCTTCGTTCACCAGTCATGAGACAAAACGCTGTTATGATATTGACATGGTCAGGCAATCAGATTATTTGTCTTTTGCAGCAGAGGCATCATTCCACAAACCATCAGAGCATCCACAGTCGTATGAGGAATCATTGAAAGACACAGAATGCATAGGGGAAAAATCGAGTTTTGATGAGGAGTATGTTTACAATTATAAGGCTGAAGTTGTAGATGCATGGCTTGATTTTGGGAATGCAACTGATCTACTGGTCATAAAAGATGTAGGAATGCATATCATGCATCATGCTTTCATCGATCCTATAGCAGATTACATGGAGAGTTATGCCAGCTCAAGTTGTCGAACATGTTTACTTTATAACGACCAAATATGTCATCAACTGCCAGTGCATATTTCAGCCTTAATTTTCATCAAGCATGATGAGGAAGCCCAACCATGGGATCAACTGCTGAGTTGGCTCCATTGGCACTTTTTCATTACCTGATTGAAGCAGTTACTGTTAGATCAGGGTAGGTAGGATGCCAATAAGCTCATCAGGATGAGCACTTCTTTTTGTCTCTTCACAGTTTATTTTCAGTTTACAGTTCAGGGGCAGCCCAATGATCAGCTGGTCGGCGAAATTCAGAGTTCATGGATTCTAAACACCTCTTTCAGAGCTATTTTCCCCATGTGGAGCCACCTGTTATCACCCCATAATTTATGGGAATCAACTTATGACTTGGATATTATTGATATTATCTATATCTAGTGTTTTTATTGGAAAATTTATTTTTCATTTTGCAAAAAGAATAGTGGATTGGTTCGAAGTGGTAAAAGTTTAATGCTGGTGGGCAAAGACAAAGTTGGTTTGTTCGCCAAAATTTGGTGAAGTTGGCGAAAAATTAAAAATGGCCCCTCGGCCTTTGCATTTATGCAGAAGTTTTATGGATAAATGAGCAAAAATTTGCCCCTTGGCCTTCATACAGGGTTCTATGCAAAAAATTAAAGAAGTATTTTCCAAAATTTTATTTTGGCCGAGGGCCAATCTCCACACAAGTCAGCGCCTTCTCATACACCAACGAGCAAACACACAGGTCAAAACAGCGCCAACACCAAAGCCCAAGCCCAAGCCTCGGGCTCCTTTCATTACTACAACATATGAATGTTGATTAATTTAATCACTGAAAGCCCAGTCTAGCGCGTGGATGTGGGATATCGCTCACAGGAGATTTAAAAATATATAAACCCTATGACAGGTGTTGAAACAAATTAAAGTTGTCCAACGCAGATGAGGACGCATGCATAGAGGCATATATTGCATATTCTTCAAAGGGCAGCTGAAGTGAAATCATTGATTAAATCTGGGGACAGGTCTTTCCAGCCTTTCAAGGGGAAGTCAATGGCCATGATTTTCGCTAAACCATCGATGAGAACGCGAGTCTCATTTGAAACAGGATTTTTCCTCTTAGGTGGACGTGCTATATACTTGGGCCCAGATGATATCCAGATGGAAAAACAAGGAGAGACTCGTGATGTTGATCGCGTACTGTCAAGTTATAATGACCTCGTTATGACATGTGTTTTTCTTTTCTCTCGTAAGGATATCCTTGATTTAGTGAAGCATGGCAGCGTCCCTGTTATCAATGGCTTGTCTTACTATAACCATCCTTGTCAAATCATGGTTGAAGCCCTTACTATTATTGAACATCTTGATAGACTAGAAGGGGTTAAGGTTTTTTATGTTGGAGAAGGAAATAACATTGTACACTCGTGGTTTTTACTGGCTGTTGTGGTTCCATTTCACTTTGTTTGTGCTTGCCCCAAGGGATTTGAACCTGATCGTGCAACTGTGGAGAAGGCATTAACCTTGCTCGCCAGGAAATAAGTTGATCTTTCAGAATAGGCACAGTGATCTATTGAAAATGAAGCCCCTATCATTTTTTGTTTGCCTGTTTATTGTTACAGATTATCAGTAGATGCCAGAGCCTGCATAATTTTCAAGGGAGATGTTTCTTTGTTTATAGCACTGAATTGCGTAGCACTGCCGGGATGGAATTATTAAGTACATCAACCTATTCCGAAATGAGGATAGATATTTCAGATCAAGAGGAGAACGAACTATCCCCAATGCAAAAAATTCCGTGCTTGATCATCTGAAGTGGATGCTTTTAAACCAAGGAAAAAGGAAGACAAGTTTGAGTTATTCAAGAGCCCTGATTTAGATCCATGGGTGAGAGAAGAGCTTATAGAACTTGTTGAAGCCAAAGAAGCCAGTGTTGCATACAGGTAAGGACATTCACATGAGAAAGCCAAAAGTTCATCCTCCATATTGAAGAAATTTGCCATTGGTATCGCTTACACTTTTCTCCTCAAGAACAGCAGAGGTCCTGATGTTGCTTTCAGCACTTATCACATTTCTCTCATCGGGGTCTTTTGGTCTACCCATAACCATGATGTTGTAGATTCGCAGAATTTTACTTGAATACATCTGCGTTGTAAAATTGTGTCCTCAAAGCATGCGCTACACTTCAACAGGCCTGAAAATTAACATAGTTGAAGTCCAGAAGATTGACTGGATAAAGCTTGGGTTTTTACAGTTGATAGAAGAAAAAGCCAAACATTCCTCTTTTCTCGCAGTTCTGTTTGTTTCAGTGGCAATTTGACAATGTAAATGTTGTATCCACAGAATCATTCCCACTTGAAGTTTTAGAAGACACCTGGCAATAACACAATTGGCCATCCAGAACCACATGGCAGCGTTTCAAATGCAGATGGCAGCTCGACCAGAGACAGTCTCATCCACATATTCAGGGAACGGTTACACAGGGGGCACAGCAGTTATACAGAGGTGGCATTTTTAATCTCATTAATGTCAAATGGAAGGGTTTCGAAAGTTAAAACCTCACTTTCCCCATACGTCATAACCCACACCTACCTCCACTACCCATTTCCCGCACGTCACCTCCTCCTCTCCCATGTCATATTCCACTACCCAACTCCCTCCATATTCTCGCCCCCTAAAACTCCCACATATTTCATACCCCGTACCCCCCTATCCACTTACCACGAAAATATCAACGCATCGTATTAATTCCGGAGGCCCCCCCACCTTCCGGAATTTAACGAAAGGGGGGGGTCCGGAATTTAAATTAAAACCCAAGCAAATCTACACGGCCCACAATTTCCCAACCAAATCTACGACCCAGGTTCAATTCCGGACCCCCCCGGGCGGTCTACGTTTAACGAGGGGGGGGGGGGGTCCGGAATCCCGTTTTCCCGCCAAAAAATCACTTTCCCTCATTTTTGCCAATTTTTTACTGTGTTACCATGTCTTCTTCCGGAGGATTTTTTGGGCAAACGGAGGCGGATTTTAAAAATCCGAGAGATTTTTTTGGTCAGAACAGGCTGAGGAACAAAACCCTTTTTCATTTTTGGCAACAGAGCTACGAGGCGGGAGAGTCAAAGACATCTTTGAGGCCTATGTTTCCATATTTTAAATTTTCCGTTTCAGTCCCAACTTTGCAGGAGTTGTCACGGCCAGATGGGGACGAATTTTGCGAAACCGAAAGAGGTTTTTGTCCAGAACATTCCCATCTACAATAACCTCTTTCATTTTTCGCCCAGGTGTCATCGTTGAAGAAAGAATCACGTCTGAAAGGACCCCTATTTTGCAGAAAAACGGTCCATTTTTCATGGCAAAAAACTCCGAATTGCGTGGGAGTGGTGGCTATTTTTGGCCGAGGCGGTTGAACCGACTCTTGGAACTTGCAGAGGAGACCTATACTATTTATTTGGATGATTTTAATGTAAAAGGGTTGGATATTCACGCCCTGTGGCTATCGAGCTGTAACATTTTTTAACAGATCTGTCATTAATGAAAGAGGCACTTTACAGGATTCCTGTGCATGTTTACTGGTGATGTGATTTTCTCAGTTGAATGTTTTCTCGCTCTGTAACCACTTTGTTTTCTGAATCTAATCTTTATGAATAGCGTTATGTCTCAGGATTTATCTCCGATACCCTGTTTCCGATTCTAAAGATTTGAATGTTCATCTTCTGAATATCTTCAATCAAGAGATTCTTAAGTGCTTGTTGGTTGGAGTTATTTCCTTCTCTTTTCTTCTGATCATCATTTAAACTATTAAAGATCCAATGAGTGTGTTATCTCTCCTTGTGAAGGATTTCTTCATCGTTTCTGGTTGTATCTCAGATTTTATTAATTACAGACCCCATAGCCCAATGGATGTGCAATTTGTCTCAACCAACTTTAAAAACCCTTTACAACAAAATAGCCTAATATTTCTGCAAACAAAGCTATATTACACAGAGAGATCCCTCTCTGAGAATTGGAGGGATAGATCCAAGACTCGAAGCGGTTCTGATGTTGCCTCTGGCATTGCCTTTCAGCCTTGGGCAAATTACAGAGTGCTAACAGAAATAACTATGTAGATGAGTAAGCATGCACATCAGCAACACATATACCCTGGAGAAACCTTGCACATGAAGAAAAACCCCAGCAAACGATATTCCTTTATTGCATTAATAATGTAAGATCACTTACAAATATCCACCATGAATGTTCTTCTCTTAAAGAGCTTGCCAAGATGACTCTGACCTAGCAAAGACCTAAGAGACCTTGCTGAAATACACCTCTAATATGATGCTTCTATTGTTGATATACAACACTGGTATGTTTCTTTGGTATGCCACCTCTTTATCAATGATATGTTTGCCTCTATTGCTTCACCCTTAACCTGCATATCAAAACTGTGTTGAAGAGAGGGTTCGACCTCTGCTTATATAGGCTTAAGAGGGGAAGAGGAGAGGCTCGAAATAGTAACTTGTTTGAATGAGTTAATCATAACTCAACTTCATACTTTAGTTTGAACTTAGAACTAGATTTGAGACTGGTTACAACTCAGCATTATACTTTAGTTCGAAAATAGAACTAGACTTGAGACTAGTATGCTTTAGTTCGAAAATAGAACTAGACTTAAGACTTTAGTTGCAACTCAACATTACACTTTAGTTCTAAAATAGAACTAGACTTGAGACTTTAGTTGCAACTCAACATTACACTTTAGTTATAAAATAGAACTAGACTTAAGACTTCAGTTGCAACTCAACATTACACTTTAGTTCTAAAATAGAACTAGACTTAAGACTTCAGTTGCAACTCAACATTACACTTTAGTTCTAAAATAGAACTAGACTTAACACTTTAGTTATAACTCACCATTACACTTTAGTTCTAAAAATAGAACTAGTCTTGAGACTCCAGTTACAACTTGACTCTTTACATGTCAACTCGAAATTCTCTTCATGGTGGATAATGTTACACATGCCAACACACTAGATCAATACATTTATATCATTTTCAATATTAGGAATATCATTTGTTTCTAGCTCATAAGAGTTGTATATTCAACCTAACTTTTTCTAGATGCCTTGACTTTTTCTCATGGCTCACAAGGTTTGACTAGGCTCATAGAGGTTGTATGTTCCCCCTGACGTTTTCAATAGTCTATCTATGCTCACAGAGGTTGTACGTTCCCCCTGACTTTTGCACTAGATTGTATATGCTCACAGAGGTTGTGCGTTCCCCCTGACTTTTGCATTAGACTCACATAGCATCTCGTTCATCCTGACTTTTGGTTTGACTCACAGAGGTTGTACGTTCCCCCCTAGATTTTTTCAATACCTCACAAGACTGGTTGATTCTCCAAATATCCCTGGCTAGCCTTAGGGTGGCCCATATGGCCTCTCATTAGAGAATGATTGTCGATGCTGCCAAATTTAATAGTAGGCCCCAAATTTCCACCCTCCCCATTGAAAATCTTCTCATCCAAGGATAGTATACTTGTGTCTGATAAACTCATGGTGAAAATATTTTCCAGAAATACCACATGTTCTACATAGGTCCCATACATATTTAAAATGGTGAACTCTTTGTCAAAGTCTAGAGCATATAGAATCCTAGCCTTGAATCAGAGGAGAATATATTAGAACATTTGAAAAATATTTTCCTCCAATCCATAAACAACCCATCTAAGTGACACATTGGGTCCAAAAAACAAAAAACCTATTTACCAAAATACTTCCACAATTCTTTAACACAATTTTGACCATTAACCATAGCTTCTTATGGCATCAATATATTTAGTTTATGTAACTCCACTAGGCTACGGAGAGCCTATTTTTTAAGGATCCACCCAACCCTCTCACATTTAGGTCCATAATGATCATGATGCATACAAACTAGGGGTATGGGTTTCTCTAATGACCCTATCAATAGGACATTGATTTCCTCCCAAAAACCTTTTTTCTAGTTGTTTCCTGTGACAAAGAAATAGTGGATTTTTTACCTCTTTTGGATCTAACATTACTCATGGGCTTAGAGGAATCTATACCACATGTTATCCCTTGTGCATATGCCTTAACTACTATAGTTATAGGGCTCAAAGAATATCTAGAGGAGGTTCTTGAGACTCTATCTCTATTCGCACAAGAGCTAGGGCTAATCAAAGGATTGGAGCCATTTAATTTATTTATTTTTCACTTTGGGAAATCCTCACTTTTCTAACCTCCCAAACCCAATATGGGGAATCTTCTTCTCTTCTTTATTATCATTGTCATCACAAGGATTGTAATATGTTATATTTGTGAACCCTACTTTATCTACAAGGATTGTAATATGGAAGGAAGCGAATAAAAAGGAAGAAAAGGTGAAAAGCAAACTTCGCGAGAGACACAGTGACTGTCACTGGGTCGAAGTAAGAAAAAGAGAAAAAAAGATGGAGCGAAGCAAGGAAATGCAAGTCATTAGATGAGGAGATCAAGGATGACAGATCAACAAGGAATATGGATCGGGGACAACTCAGCAAGTGGAAAAATCCACTGTTGGATGCTTTGGAGCACCGCGCGAGAAGGAAGGAAAGACAAGCTGGCGAAGCTTGGAAAAAGTGAGTCAAGTTGACCTAGGGTTTTAGACACCTAGGGTTTTGGTCTTTTATGGTTTTTGCACCTAAGTTTTGGCCTAAGGTTGTCGGTGAGGTGTTGTAATGTATAAATAGAGGTCAAGAGGACCTGGGTCGGGTCGGTACAAGTTGGTAATTCTGCAGTACAATATTGTTGTTGATCTAGCTATAGTATTGAGAGAGGGATCATTGTATTGAGAGAGAGAAGTGCTGAGAGAGAGGAATCCTTCTGGTATTGTAAGATCTTTTTCTATGTACGAAGGTCAAGTCCTTCAGCTGGGTGTGCAAGGAGGGGAGAGAAAGAGAGAAGAGAAAGAAGATATGCTAGCTAAGAGCACAGACAAGAACTATATGCTTTCCTTAATATAATATAGCACAGTTCTGTGGACGTAGCCCTAGAGAGAGGGTGAACCACGTACATCTGTTGTTGTGTGTCTGATTGTTGCTTTGATCTATGTCACTGTTATATTGTTATCTGCCTTATTATATTAGATCGAACTTATAGCTGTGAAGGATAGATCTAGATTGTTGAATAATAGATGCATAATATATTGCTATTGTAATAGATCCACTTGATATTCCCATGGTTGTAGACATCTCTGTCCTGCAACCCCCTCATAGTTGCTTCGGGTGAGACTGCATCCGCTTCATAGGTGTTGTTGAAAGGGCCAGTAGCTAGGGCTTGTTGGTGCACTCTTGGAGTTGAACCCTGGGTCTACCCCTGTTCCAACAAATGGTTCCATTTCTGGGATAGGAATCTTAGTGAGGGAATGTCAAGGTGGTTCCCATCGAAGACAGAGATTCAAAAGTGGATAGAAGATCAAGAAAGGGACTTCGTTGAAGCCCAGAACAAGAACCCTAATCTTAGTACAAAAGATTGGTTGGAGAAATATATCATTACCAACATTCACGAGATATTCTTTGGAGGGATCCATCAAGAGATACATGAGTGGTTAGCTAGGTTAGCAGATACCCAGTTCGAGATAAGACCTAGATCTCCTGTAGTTTGGACATCAGCGCTGGTCGAGAAGGTTAAAAGGGTTGATAGCATTGTATCTAGGGCAGTATATCACTAGTTTGATAGTACCATTGGAGGGTATATCACTGAGTTTGTTGTTAACAGAGTAGATTCATACAGCCAAGTTGAAAGATATTTCTTTAAAGGACCCAGAAGAAATTTTTTACAAGTCCTGAAGTTGAGACTCAAGATGTTGTTGCATGAGAAGAACATCTTGAAGATACAGTAGATCAAGAAGATTTGAAAAGGATAATGTTCAAAAATTTGAACAGCGACAGTGACACAGAAGAAGCACATACATGCAATGGAAGAGTATTTCAAGGGGTTCACCTTGAGAACCTATTTAAGAAAAACTACATGGAAGAGGGTTTCTACAGTGGAGAAGAGGTTGATCTAACAGATGAAGAACATTTAGAACCCGTGGAGCCAGAGGGAGAAGCAGCTAAAGAAATTCACTTAAACGAGCTAGAAACCTCGGGAACTGTGTAGGCTACTGATGTAAGTAATATCAATCCTCCTGTTGTTTCAGAAACACTAAGTAATCAGAACATTCCAAACCACTAGAGTCCGTAGAGCCCTATTACTAGCAGCTTAGCATCCACTCAGACAAGAAACCTAGGAAACTCCATGGAAGATGAGATGAGGCTCACTATATTTAGAGGAGATGGATCTGAAGATCCTGATCAACAATGGTTCCTGTGTGAGGTCGTATGGAACATTAAAAATATTATCGACGAAGCTGTTAAAAGAAACCAGTTTATCACTACACTGAGAGACTGCGCATTGCACTGGTACATGAAGCTTGTCCAAGGACTTGCGCAGCCTAAGCCATTGAATGAGATCAAGAACGCGTTGATTGCAAAGTTTAAGAAACCTAAGTCGGAGTCCCAATGTATTACAGAGCTAAAAGAGATCAAGCAAAAGGCAGTCAAACCTGTTTGGGAGTTTGATCAGAGATTCAAGACCCTCACAGGAAGATTGACCTTTAAGATCCCGGACGAGCAGAACAAAGAATGGTTCATCGTTTCTCTCTTACCACATATCAGAGTTCCCTTGATGCAGCAGAAGATTGCTTCATAGGCAGAAGCATTGGAGATCGCCATGAATATTGAATCAACCCCTATGGGAGAATCTAGCTCAGGTATGAGTCAGATCTTGAGTCAGCTAACTAGTTTGTCTCTATAGGTCGAAGACATGAATAAAGACAAGGGAAAAGACAAAAGAGAAGACATATGGTGTGTCAGATGCAGATCAGAAGGTCATGACAAGGAACATTGCCCTCTATTCAATGAATACTTGGCTTCTGGAGCTCTGAGCCCCTTAAAGCAAGTCACCTTACCTTGGTGCGAAGTATGCAGAAATCGACATTGCCCTGGTGAGTGCTATTACATGCAAAAATAGGTTCAGACACCCACAAACTTCTATTGTACATTCTGTAAATCAGTAGGGCGTGTTACACGTCAAAATTGCTCAGCTGGATGAGTGTCGCATTATCCCTCTCAATTGTCGTAAGTGTCGCATCAACTTTCGCAAGTGTCGCAAGTTGGTCACTAGTGTCACAAAGGATGTTCAGACATACAGTCATGATAACGACACTAAGGAGACACTTATAACATCTCACATGACTGATTTAAAGGAGGAGAACTGATCTACTGAAGTCAAACAACCTTTTGCCACCTGAAAGCACCTCAAAAACTGAGTTTTGGAGAGGAGCGCTCCCCCTTACACTATCTCGGAGCGCTGGCGCTCCCCAATACACTGTCAGGGAGTGTTATAACACTCCCAGGCCCTTTTGAGGGAGCGCTATAGATTTTGAGAGCGCTGGCGCCCCCTAAAGCTTACTCAGGGGCGCTACAACGCTCTGAGGGCCCCTTTGAGGGAGCGCTACCTATTCTGGGCGGTTGTTAAGCTGTTGAGATGAATGGGGGAAGCTTCTTTTCATTCTTGGAAGGCAGTTGGATTCGAATCCCTAGTCCAGCCATGATCCTAGGGCAGATCCTCAACCGAAGGAGGAAAATCCTCACCTTCCCCAAGGATATCTCAAGATTGTTGAGCCTCTCCAAGGCTATATAAGCAAGCTTTCTAATGGTGAAAGGGGAATGGATAAAATGCAGAATCACACCAAACTTATGATCTCATAAGTGTGGA
>ML847262.1:0-19776 GCA_009831015.1 Picea engelmannii | reverse complement strand
TTTGTCCGCAGACCTCACCGAGGAGCAAAGGATTGGAGCGCAACTCGGAGCGTGCAGGGACAAACGTCGGTTAAGAGGTACTTCTGTTACTCTTCCTTCTCATGCATTAGGCTTAGATAGATTCGAAAGAAATTCAGTGTCCACGTTAAGCACTTTTCTGTCTAGGGTTAAGGTCAAGCCCTAGAGGTCGATCTACCTGTCCGCAGGAAGATTTTCCAACAACAGGGCGTGAGGATAGATATTGCATAGCTTATGAACTCATGCATGAAATATCAAGAGACATATACAAGATCCAAGCCGAAGTACATCAAGAAGAAAACAATGTGCAATTTAACTCCCCAGGAAGAGGAAACTTCAATCCTTGCAATGGATACAGAGGAACAGGACGAGGAGGAGGAATGGGCCGAGGCCAAGGACAAATAATATATTATAATTGTGCATAGCTAGGACATCTATCAAGGGACTGTCAGAACCCTTGTACCACTTGCAGTTATTGCAACTCCTTCGAGCACGTCATCGAGGACTACCCTATGCTGCTATCCAAGATTTAGGAAAAATGAGGACCCTAGCAGAACCCACAAGTGCAATTGATCTATGTTGAACCTCACGGAGCAGACCCTAGAGTCATTGTTATTACTCGAGGAGGTGCTGCTATAGGAGAGGATAAAATGATCCAAGGAAAGATCGCAAAAGATTCAGGTATCAGGAAAGTTATGGAAAAGACTCAGGCTTTTGATGCAAAGAAAAAAAGACAAATCTTCGAGGAAGCAAGGCAAGAGTTCAAGAGAGACCAAGGGTCTTCATCAAAAACATGACCAGAAATAAGAGAATATGGGATGCCTCGGGCATTTGATCAGTTGGTTACGTCGAAGCAAGGAAAAGAGGTAAGTAAGTTCACTGAATTATTATACACACGTCTTAAGTTAATTCAGGATGAGAACGTTGTGCAAGAACTACAGAACTTAATCAAGCAATATGAGATAGGGAATATAGACCCCTTATTGAATAGGGCAGTATACCAAATTGGTAAGAAGAGAAGGAAAAATAAAGAATTACATTTGAATGCTCAAATAAGAGAGTATGATATAGACTATGTGGTCCTCGACTTACAGTCGGAGGTCAATGTCATGACGAAGCAAACTTGGGCACTAATGGGAAAACCGAGGTTGATCTATTCCCCTATCAGACTTAGGATGGCTAATCAACAAGTTGTCAGCCCATTCGAACGATTGGAGAATGTCCCTGTGGACATCGATGGAGTTAGAACCTTTGCAGATTTTGAGGTAATTGAAATTGTTGATGATAACTGCCCTTACCCTACATTACTAGGAATTTATTGGGCCTTCAAAAATTCCACTGTTGTTGATTTGAAGAAAAGACATATGACATTTAAAGGAGATGGCCTTAGGGTCATTGCACCCTTATATCCAGATGAAGGTTTGCGATACACAGATCCCATCAGAGAAGAAGATCATGCATACGAATTGGAAAACATCTACAAACTAACAGCTAGACAACAAGATTACATCAACCCTACAACCGATGGGAATCTAAGCTGGCGAAGTGATAGCACGTGCTCATTAGATTCAAAAGAAGCACCGGAGAACTGGCAGAACCAAATGTATGAAGTATCTACCAGAAGATGTGCTAGATTAACTAGATAAGTTCATTGGATCAGCACAACAATGAGTAACTTACCCACATTTGATGGTCTAAACCCTTTAGAAGCCTTCCTATCAGATTTTGAAACAAGTGTATCAATACAACAAAGATTGTTGGTAATGGATGAGGCCCTGAAAGCCACACCAACAAGATGGTGGGGGACACATAAAAGAAAAATCACAGACTGGACACAATGTCGAACCTTGATGACAGCGTGGTTCTCAACACAAGCAGTAAGTTGCGAAGTAAGATATACCGATCGAAGTTTCCCAAAGGACCACGTGTGAAGCTGTGAAGAGGCTTGGAGTGAAATTCCTCAAAGAAAAATGACTGCACAGATTCATTAACACACTGGACACGACCCCTATCAACTGGTACCTTCAAGCGGAGCTGCGCCTCATCACTATAGATTGGGAAGGTATGATTCAGAACTTTGTAACCACCTTTTTATTTGAAAGAGAATATCCTTTAGTATACCAAGCATTACAAATTTTGAGAAAGAAGGTATTCAAGGAAGCATCTAGCCTCCCTATGGAACAAGAAGAGGACGAATGGACTGCGCCTTTCCAGAAATTGCAGAGTTTCTAGAACATCAATGTTGTTGATGATGATGATCCCAAGAAGGTAAACATTACTGAAACAGAAGGCCAAAGAAATGTGGAAGGACAAAGAGTTGAGCTACCATTTATTGGTCAGCCAATCAAGATTAAAAAAGTCAACATTGGGACAAAGGAGACACCGAAAATTGCCAATGTCGGAGATTATTGGGATGTTGCTACCATTAACAAGATTACAGAGTTACTGCATGAATATCAGGACTTGTTTCCGACCAAGTTCACTGATATGAAGGGTATCAAAGGTCCTATGGGAGAAATGAAGATCCCTTTGAAACCAGGTGTGAAGCCAGTCAAGCAAAGACCCTAAAGATTGAACCCGAAATATAAGGAAAAAGTGAAGATTGAGCTCGACAGAATACTGGAAGCAGGGATTATTGAACCTGTCAAAGACTCGGAGTGGATCAGCCCTATGGTGGTACAAGACACGAAGATAGGGGAAATTAGGATATGTGTGGACCTTAGGAAGTTGAATGATGCATGTCTGCATGACCCTTTCCCTACACCATTCACTGATGAAGTATTAGACAACGTGGGAGGCCAAGAAGTATATTCTTTTACAGATGGATTTTTAGGATACCATCAGATCTGAATTTTTAAGGAGGACTGCCACAAGACCATGTTTGCCACAGAATGGGGATCCTGCCAATATACAATAATGCCATTTTCACTGAAGAATGCCCCATCCATCTTTTCCAGGGTGGTGGTCGAAGCGTTCAAAGAATTTTTGCATAAATTTTTAGAAGCATATTTTGATGACTGGACTGTGTTTAGTTTGTTGAAAAATCATATTGAATGTCTAAGGCTAATGTTGGATAAATGAAGGTAGTGTAAAATTGCTTTCAATTTGAAGAAGTGCATCTTCTTCTCACCATTTGGAGTGTTATTAGGCCATATTGTATGCAAGCAGGGATTGCTGGTTGATCCATCTAAAATTGCAATTATAGTTGATTTTCCACCTCTTACTTCAGTCAAACAATTGCGCACTGCGCTAGGACATACTGGCTATTACAACAAAATTCATTAAAGGCTATGCCCAAATCACAGCACCAATGGAGAAGCTATTGAAGAAGGATTGTTAGTTTGGCTGGATAAATGAATGCCAGCAGAGCTTCGACACGCTGAAACAGAAGATGGTCACTGTGCCCATTCTGGTTTTTCCAGATTGGAGCAAAGAGTTTTATGTGCACGTCGATGCATCTTCTATTGCATTGGGAGCAGTACTGACACAATTGGAAGAAGGGGAGATTGACCATCTATTATATTTTGCTAGCAAGAAGCTATCTACAGCGAAGATCAACTACACCACTACCGAGAAAGAAGGATTAACCATGGTGTATGCGTTGCAAAAATTATGCCACTACTTGTTGGGAGGACACTTTAAAATGTTTACAGATCACTCTGCACTGAAATATCTAGTCAACAAACCAGTGTTGGGGGGGCGAATATGCAGATGGCTTCTATTGTTTCAAGAATATGATTTTGAGATCATAGTTAAGCCATGAAGAATGAACAAGGGCCCTGACCACTTGTCAAGGTTGGAACATGGTGAAGAACCCACCAGCTTGGAGGATACATTGTCGGATGCACAACTGCTCACCATTATAAATATTGATGACCACTTCGCAGACATAGTCCAGTTCCTGTCAACATGAATGGCACCTAGTGAGTATACAATTCCCCAGAAGAAACAGCTAGTGGTGCACGGTGCATAATTTTCACTTATAGTTGGTCAGCTATACAAAATGGGACCTGATGAGATACTAAGAAGATGTGTTAGGGAGAGCAACTACGCAGAAGGTCCTGAGAGCTGGCCTTTGGTGGCCTACCTTACACAGAGATGCTAAGGATTATGCTAGAGCCTATGATGTGTGCCAGAGAGTTGGGAAACCATCCAGACGAGATGAAATTCCATTAGCACCACATATGACCCTACAAGCATTTGAAAAGTGGTCCATTGAGTTTGTGGGACCTATAAACCCACCAGGAAAATGCACAGGATCAAGGTATATCATTACTGCGACAGAATACTTAACCAGATGGGCCGAAGCTAGAGCAGTTAAAGACTGTAATGTAACTATAGCTACACGTTTTATATTTGATGACATAATAACCAAGTTTGGATGCCCCAAGATCCTTATGAGTTATCAAGGCACACATTTCATTAATAAGACAATTGAAGCCCTAACTGAAGAATTTGCAGTCCACCATCAGAAGAGTACACCTTACCATCCACAAGCAAATGGAAAATTTGAAGCATTCAATAAGATCTTGGAGACAGCATCAACGAAGATTTTCATTGTGAATAGGGATGACTGGGACTTAAGAGTACCTGCAGTACTATGGGCCTATCGAACCACTTGCAAGAAATTAACAATGAAGACTCCTTTCAAGTTGGTTTATGGTCTCGAAGTTGTTGTCCCAATGGAATACTTGGTACCAAGCTTAAGAATTGTTGCTTTTACAGGTATGGATGACATTGGTGTTGTTCAAGAAAGGCTCACCTAGTTGGTTGAATTGGAAGAAGACAGATTCATTATAGGATTCCACCAACAGGTTTAGAAGGAATGAGAAGGCATATCATGACAGGCACAACAAGAAGAAGGCATTCAAGCAAGGTGATTTAGTGCTAGTGTATGACAGTAAGTTTATAAGACACTCAGGGAAGTTCATAATGCATTGGCTTGGACCATATGAGATCGCCTATGTTATAGAAGGAGGAGTTGCGCAACTGAATACGTTGAACGAAGAATGGAAGGAAGGTTTGGTGAATGCGAGTCAGCTGAAGTTGTACTATGACAACCAGCTACCTTGCAGATCTCAGTAAAAGCATGAGAAAAAGGGTCTAGGTACCAAGTGCAGTTGAAACTGGGTACCAGACACAGAAAAGACAGTCTACACAAGGAGGGAGAGGAGGCATAAAGCAGAAACCAAGGCTACCCTGTGCAGTCCAAAGTCGAAGGAAAATAGAAGGATCAGATCCAAAGTGCCTCGAAATGAGTCACAGGTGAGTGTTAGGGGCCTGTTGGACCTTGGTTATGGAAGGAAGTGAAGATAAAGGAAGAAAATGTGAAAAGTGAACATCACGAGAGACACAGTGATTGTCACTGGGTTGAAGTAAGAAAAAGAGCAGAAAAGATGGAGCGAAGCAAGGAAATGCAAGTCGTTGGATGAGGAGAGCAAGGATGACAGATCAACAAGGAATATGGATCGGGGACAACTCAGCAAGTGAAAAAAGACATCGTTGGATGCTTTGGAGCACCGTGTGAGAAGGAAGGAAAGAAAGGTTGGCGAAGCCCAGAAAAAGCGGGTCAAGTTGACCTAGGGTTTTAGACACCTAGGGTTTTGGTATTTTAGGGTTTTAGCACCTAGGTTTCTGCCTAAGGCTGTTGGTGAGGTGTTGTAATGTACAAATAGAGGTCAAGAGGACCTGGGTCGGGTCGGTACAAGTTGGTAATTCTGCAGTACAATATTGTTGTTGATCTAGCTATAGTATTGAGAGAGGGATCATTGTATTAAGAGAGAGAAGTGTTGAGAGAGAGGAAGCCTTCTGGTATTGTAAGATCTTCTGTTGTGTGTGAAGGTCAAGTCCTACAGCTGGGTGTGCAGGGAGGGGAGAGAAAGAGAGAAGAGGAAGAAGATCTGCTAGCTAAGAGCACAAACAAGAACTGTATGCTTTACTTAATATAATATAGCACAGTTTTGTGGACGTATCCCTAGAGAGAGGGTGAACCACATACATTTGTCGTTGTGTGTGTGATTGATGCTTTGATGTCTGTCATTGTTATATTGTTACCTGCCTTATTGCATTAGATCGAACTTATAGCTGTGAAGGATAGATCTAGTTTTTTTAATGATAGATGCATGATATATTGCTATTGCAATAGATCCACTTGATATTCCCCTGGATGTAGACATCTCTGTCCTACAACCCCCTCATAGTTGCTTCGGGTGAGACTGCATCTGCTTCGCAGGTGTTGCTGAAAGGGCCAGTAGCTAGGGCTTGTTGGTGTGCTCTTGGAGATGAACCCTGGGTCTACCCCTATGCCAACAATGGACATACCATTTTTGGATTCAACTTGAGGAAAGTTCGCCGCTAGTTTGACCTCATCGAAGACACCAACATGTTCAAGATGAGGAGCCAAATTATTCTCTTATGACTTGTGAGATGTAACCTCCTCTATCCCTTCCAAAGTGACATCAAGATCCTTCTTAGAAATCCTAATCCCTGGAGTGTTATTACAACTTTTTCTCTACTCGGACACTTACATTAGGGATAGATATTTTAACTCGTACTTGATGGTTTAGCTTAAGAGAGAAATCTACCACCAAATGTCCATATCTATGGCATATTAGGCACTTAAAAAGGTATACCAATGTTGTGCAGAATCTATAAATGAGTGATGGGACGTTTCTGAATGAAATAATATTTTGTTAACCCTTCACAAAGATTCAAATCTACTAGAATCCTTGCAAAGGTCATCACCATTAACTCCAAATAGATCAAATATAATTCCATGAAGGTGCCTATAGTGTTCCCTATTTCTTTGAAAACATTAGGAGACTAGAATTCCAAAAGGAAGACCATGCAATTTGACCCCAACCAAAAAAATATAGGTTTCTTCCAACTTAGCTTTGAAGAAGGGTGTCCATTTCTTAAGGATTAGTATTGGTCAATCACAACTCCAATTTTTTCTTAATAAAGACTGCATCCTTAAATGTTCAGAGAAAAAAATCCATCCAAACCTCTAGCTAGTATATGGAACTAAGGGATAGTAACCTAACCTCACCTCCCAATTCTATCCCAACCACTCTTTTAGGTTTTTATCACACATCGCATAGCCCTAAAAGCACCCTACCAATGCCTAAGAAGCTAGTCTGGCCACCTAGTTCATCTTCACATCATCTCTCAATACTAATCAAACACGGATTCCTTTCTTTCTCACACACACTTTGATGTGCTTTGAGTCTGGTCCACTTCTTTTTCAACTTCCTACACCACCATTACTTTCAGTCATTGGATTGGAGAATTAAAACCTTCCTTCAAACCAATCTTCGTTTCAAAGAATAGGTCTTGACATAAACCTTCCTTTAATATCCCTTCTTCTCCTAATGGCTACCACCAAGTCTTCCTCTGCATCTAACTACTACTTTAGAATCAAAGATTTATGCACTAGAGAGGATACAAAATCAAGGGAATGAAGGTTCAAAGAAGAATGTTTAGGGTTAATTTTTTTGTATTTAGAGGACCATAAAGTCAATTTGAGAGTTCTTCTATTATCCCTCTCCACTCATCCTTTCCATCCTATCTCATTCAAAATTCCATCAGTATTGATCAAACCCCAAACCACTTGCTAAAAATCATCACCCTCCTCTCTAGCCATGGTCTGAGGTAGATAGTATATCA
Organism: Picea engelmannii; assembly: GCA_009831015.1. NCBI lineage: Eukaryota > Viridiplantae > Streptophyta > Pinopsida > Pinales > Pinaceae > Picea > Picea engelmannii. Next base: position 12,093 of record ML847262.1, on the reverse strand, counting down.
CCTACCTCCTTTGATAGATATCCACATTTTGGAAAATTTAATCTTTTGATAGAAATTCCTCCATATAATCCATGATGTTGCCATAATACATATTTTCTTGGATTCATAAACCCTAGTACCTACATAACCGTAGTAATTCAAAGGCTCGACACCATACAATTCATGAGCTAGATTACTCCTATTTATTATTTAGATGACATTCTAATCTGTTTATATTTTTTTGTTAAGTTATATTGTAAATGCATTTTTTATTACTTAATTTTTAGAAAATATTTACTAGTATAGATCCATCTTAACCACAAATCTATTAAGCATGAGCATAACACTGGATCTCTTATGTATGAAGAGGGGGGAAATAAAATCAAAGTACAAATATATATATGCTTAAAACACCTCGAGTTTAGATTTGTGTGTGTGTGTGTGTACACACACATATATGTATGCATATATAGATGTGTGTGTGTAAAATATATATATCCAAGGAACATTTCATGAAGAAACTCGGAGGCACTTCCCTACATTTGTGGATGGTAACCAATGCAAACTCATTGGCATTGTTTAAGATGCTTGACTCGGTATGGAAATCGAGTGAAGCATACAACAAAGGAAACCAACCCAAAGAACAGACCTCAAGACTCATGTGTGAAGTTACAAAGATTCAACCACTCAAGCTAGTCAATAAGTATATAAATTAACGGTTGATATTTTATTTAAAATTTCCTTTTTTATTGTAGATTTTAATATATTTCCTATTTTTAATTTATAAGTATGGATGTTGCACATCTCATCTATACTAGGCTATATAATGTACTTTAATTATTTGCAACGAGAGGGATAAAGAACAATATAAGGTGACAATTTGAGCAATTTTTGCAATGCTCAAAAATCCAAAGTTAGGATGGATTTATTATGGCATTTATCCATACTAGGAGTTGGACAATATCTAAAATGTAATGGGAAGAAAGAATATGTATTCTTCTAATATTAAGAGAGTGGAGGATGAAAAACACAGATCTTCATAACGTGTTAACTCATGTTAACGAAATCTATCTAATCTTGTAGTAAACTTCCCTCCTATCGTTGGAATCCAATAATATGGGAAGTTAGAGTTCCTATCAATTGAGAATTCTATTCTAATTTTGGATGATCTATGTTGATTCAAGGATGGACAATACCCCTAAGGGTATCATTCCAAAATGCATAGAACTTGGATCATGGTGGAACTATGATCATGCATGAAATTTATGTTGGATAAAGAGGGTTCTTTTGCTATGAGATTAGCTTACTCCTTGATAATTAAATAGAGCTAGGAAGATTTCAAAGTTGGTCTCATCGGGCCATCATCAACATATATATTTTACATTACAATAATGGTCCGCTCTTTTTTAATTAAAGCCTAATGATGGCCCTAATGGCTATCAAGAGGTGTTAAAACCTTAGCCACACGGAGAGAAAGAGTGTGTTCATATTGCAGTGATGTTATGTTCAATAGTTAAGCATTACAAAGGAGTGAGATAATAGTGCAAAGCATAAGAGGAAGGCAGCATTGTAACAATGTGTTTAAGGTCACAATGTCTATTTGATCCATAGAAAATTAATAATGAGTTAATTGTCTCTGTATTTTACATTGTAAACTTGAGAATAATAAACACAAAGCACATTACTTCATTTATAGTTAATATTTTTTACTTTACAATTTCCTCCTACAATTTCCTCCAAAATAAGTTTGGTGTTTATAGTAGTTTTTTTAGAAAGAAAACTTTGCATGGTCCCCTCTTCCTAAGGATACCTAGGTAGAGGACAATGTCAACCGCAAGATGTAAGAGCTAACCCTAAAAAAATTCACTAGATTAAAATGTGTAACTTACTCATTATCAATATGTTTTTAGTAAATGATTTAACTAATTAAACCTAAATACCTATAACATTATATGATATAATTTAACTAATACATTTTTTTAATTTACAGCGAATTAAAATATCCAAAATATGCACCAATCAGAGAGTGTTTGTATTTTATTGAAATAGGATGCGACTCTCCTTTTAAGATAAAATAAAATAATTATACACTCAAATATCCAAAATAATACATCAATCAGAAAGTGTATGGAGTTTTATTTTAAAATGGGATAACCATATCCTATTAAGATGAAAGATAAAATAGTCTATACACTTTATCTATGCCCACTTCCTAAATTGATTATTTGGTTCGTTTACACTATAATATAATAATTCCTAAATTGATTAATGGGTTTGTTTACATTATAATATAATAACATTATTTGAAGATAAGGTTAGTTTAATGCATTTAGTGTATCTTTTAAAAAAAAAAGTTTGTAAATGACAAATAATTCCTAAATTGATTAATGGGTTTGTTTACATTATAATATAATAACATTATTTGAAGATAAGGTTAGTTTAATGCATTTAGTGTATTTAAAAAAAAAAAAAAAGCAGTTTGTAAATGACAAATGACAGAAAAAAGAAAGAAAAAAATAAATTATAAGTAATAGTTTGTTAAGTTAGTACAAATAAAGTTCTATTAATGTATATTGAAGTTTCTACATAACATATTTATTTATATTCTTTATCCATTAAAAAATCAAATCAAAAAATTCAAAATCATTTAATTAAAAAAAAAAAAAAAGTGTAAAAGGTGTTATGCAAAGATAATTTAGAACCCATAAACTAATAATATTTTTTTGTATAATTCGAATGCCTCACTAGTTTGTCTAAATGATATTATGGCATATATCTGACAACATTTCATTTGATGGATTCAGCAAATTCGGTAGTCGCACATGAAAGACAGGTATACCTACCCATACTTGTAAATATGCACGTTTTAACTCCGTAAATCAACATTTTCAACAAAGCATAGCTACTTTCATGGATCAACAAACAACAAATTGGTCACTGAGGTTCAGAGCCGAGCAGAATGAATATTTTTGAATTTTTTTGGTGGGAAGGATGAGATCTTGAAGCAGAACCAAACGTGAGAGGTAGAGAGTTCTAATGGACCCAGTCGGGGGTCTATTGGACACAGGCGGGGGATTACCTTTCTTTGTGAGCGAACTTAAAAACTAAACGGAACCTACCAACTGATCACTACATGCGGTGCTTTCTCTTTTTTTGGGGGGGGGGTGACTCTATCACTCCTAGGAGGAGCCTTTACAACCGATTTGTAGTCCTAGAGACTCCTTTTCTCCCTATGGTGGAGGAGCTTTTATCATTCTGTGTGATACTTTCCTGTTCTATTGTTGTTCTACTTCGTTAGCCTTCCTTATGATTTTCAAGGCAGTTCTTGTCTCCCTTTGTCACTAAGTCGCTTGGTTTCGAGACTGTCTTTGGTCTTTCCCTTGGTTTTAGAGCCTTTGCTCGGTTCCTTCCTAGGGGGATTCTTTGTCTCTTATTTGTCTCTCTGATTGAAGGTATTCTCGTTTCAAGTGTTCACTAGACTCATAGAGTTTCATTTCCATTTGGACTCTCTTGGAGTCTCTGACCGCTACAGTGCCCGGGTCCACCATTGTAATCATTTGAGATGGAGAATGGTCCTGATCCTTTCCTAGAAGTCACTTCTTTAACCAATCTCAAGATGGAGACAGTCTGGTAGAGGTATATTAGTCACAAGAATCCAGTCATGACTGAAGCACGTTCCTATCCTCCAGTTAAACACTCTGGCTCTTAAGGGGTTGGCTCTTTAGCCTTGGGTGTAAACGTCGGTTCTTGTCAGGTTGACCTGCCTTTTCAGGCAAGTATTACACAGATTTAGGCCCCAGTTGCTTGTAGTATAAACCCTTCTCTTCTAGGACAAGTTTCGTCTCATTCCACTAAAGACCACATAAAGGAAAAGATTGGAGTGCCAAGAGCTAGGGTCGCTCCTACTCTTCCTCCACAGTCGAGCATTCGGAAGAAGGCATGGAAGACGAATACAAAAGTCAGGAGAATGGTATTGAGGGCCGATGTGGGTCTGGAGGAGACCTACAAAATAGCATTATGTGGACTAGTGGGGCGTCTTTCTTATGCATATCTGGCTATTGAGCCCTTCACTGATTGGATGGCTAGAACCTGGGTTCATATTCTGGGTTACAAACCAGAACTCCATTTGCTTACTAAGGGGTGGATGGGGTTTATTTGTAAAATCCCAAATGATGCTACTCTTCTCTTAAACAACTTTTGGGTTTTGGGAGGAAGTATCTTGATGTTAAAAAGATGGAGGGTGGACTTTGATCCACTGACTGAATACTTCTATCTTAGACATCTTTGGGTCTTAGTAACAGGTTTACCGATACATTTCTAGAATGAGGGAGCTTTGAGGGAAATCGGAGAAGCCTTAGGTCATTTTATCTCTCTGGATGCTTCATCTTTGGCAAGTTCAAACAGGAAAGTGGGGAGAGTCCTGGTGGCTATTGATATCCATGAAGGTTTACCAAAGCTCTTGGACATTGAGTGGAGAGTGCGACACACAAAGCAGAAGTTTGATTATCAGGGGATCCCCTTCAGATGTAGCAGGTGTCGTTGCACAAGACATCTTCGAAGAGATTGTAGAGGCCTAAAGTCTGATGAAAAGTCCGAAGATTCTTTATTACGTGAAGACCCCCAGGACTACATGACTGAGGATGATTCCATTCACGAAGTGGAATCCTACTCTGATCTTGGGATGGGATTACAAACTTCTCCTGATTCCTCTTTGGTTGGTAAGATAAAGACATGTTGTCCCTCACTCTTCTCATCTCTTAGTCATTGGGAACTAGATGCTCTTGAAAAGTTGACTTGGTTATTTAACAATACTAAAGGTGATAAGGATGTGAAAAGAGCAAGCCAGGGGTATATTTCACCCTCACCAGAGGCCGGTAAGATGTCTTTTATTTCTTCTTTGTCACGACTAGAGTCGGCCTGTCGGCAGAGCCCAATGCATCTAGTAGGGTGGGGGGAGGTTCTGTCAGCTTTGTTAGATGATCCCCTATCCAAACCTTTCACTAAGCCGAAACTGGGGAGGCCGCCAGCTTCCTCTACTTCTCCACTCACTACTTCTATACTGACGGGCCCTAGTTTGTCCTCTGTAAAATATTTTCGGGAGCCGGAGGCGAAGGAGCCATCATTCTTGGCAGCAATTGATCCCTTAATTCCAACGTATAGGGGTTAATTTAAAGCGACAAATTTGTTGATATTTCAGGGGAAGACTGTATTTTCTCAGGATCCTCAATCAGAGGCCTTGAGTTCCATTTCTGCTATGGATAAGGAGGAGAGAGATCCAATGAGGTATAGAGGGCTTGGTTTATAATTATCACCATTAAAAACTAGGAGTGGGTGAAAGAAGATGGCACAAGGTCTCCCACAGCCTTCAACATCCTTGGATCATCATTCAGACAGTGGGCCTCTTAGAGCTAGAGGTTTTTTACAGGTGTTGCGCCCCTCCTAGGTTTCTTGCTCTGTCTGCGTTGTGGGCAAGTCTGGAGGACTTTTAACCTCCTGGGACCCTTCTCTTTTCATTTTAGAAGTTGTTCATATTGCTGGAGGTATTTTATTAACTGGAAGAAGCACATCAACAAATCATGAGTTGGCTTTCTTAAATATATATGGGCCTTTCCAGAACATAATTACTTTCTGGAAATCGATCGCTGATAGTGGTATCTTAAGTATACCAAACTTGATCTTAGCAGGTGATCTAAATATTATTTTGGTTGGGGAAGAATCTTGGGGAGGATCTAGGACTATAAAGAATATGGATGATTTTTTCAAAACTCTCTTCCAAATGAATAACTTAGTGGACATTAAACCGACAAAGTTAAATCCTACCTAGAGGAATGGTCGGTTCGGACAGGATGCTATAGCAAGGAGATTGGATAGAGTTCTAGTATCATAGGCGCTCCTTTCAGTTGTTGGCAATTATTGATCATGGGTTGAATCCCCGTTCATTTTTTACCATGCTCCTATTTGCTTTCAGATGGAGCAGCTCCCAGCGTATGAGTGTTTTCTATTTAAGTTCAATGCAGATTGGTTGAATGAGAGAGAATTCGTTGATATTATTCACAAGAATTGGAATGATCTTATGTTCCTTCGTGAAGATAATAAACACATATGCTTGCTTTGGAAGCTACAGGTCATTAAAAAGTTAACCAAGTTATGGTATAAAGAGAATCAAGAAAAAAAAAGAATGAAATTGATATTATTGGAAACAGATATAAAACATTACACTAATCTATGATTGGCGGATCCTAACAGCATAGATCACTTTTCAACCCTGAAACAGAGTGAAACATAAATGAATTTGTTTCTAAAGTGTGAAGAGGAGATGTGGTGACTCCATAGTAGATCACTATGGATTTCAAGTGGAGACAGAAATACTAGATATTTCCATAAAGTGGCTTCACACAACAGGACAAAAAATCATGTGTGGGAGATTTTTTCAGGTTCAAGCGAAATACTAACTGAACAGGATGCAATGAAATTGAAGCAACAACTTATTTTAAAGTTATTTACAAGGAGCCAATATCAATGAATATTAGTGACCAATGCATAATTACGGAGCTCTTTTCTCAGTGGGTTAATGAAGAGGAAGCTATTGAATTGGTCTCCTCAATTACTCTGGAAGAACTTCAAGGAGTTCTTGGTCAGTTCAAGAAGGAGAAGAGTCCAGGCCCAAATCGTTGGACCTCTGAATTTTTCATTTTCTTTTTCGATTTTCTCGGAGAGGATCTTCTGGCAATGGTTGAAGAGTCTAGAATTAAGGGAACTATACTGGGTGGTCTAAATTCTACTTTCCTGACTTTGATTACAAAATCAAAGCGCCCTAGACTTCTGACAATTTTTGCCCTATTTCGCTCTGTAATATTTGTTATAAGATCATCTCCAAAGTAATTGCTAATCGGCTAAAACCTGTGCTTTCCAGATTTATTTCTCTGAAGAAGTTGGGATTTTTAAAAGGAAGATGTATTCAGGATGCTATAGCGGCTGCCAGTGAAAGTATTCACAACATAACAAAGAATAATATTAAATCTCTCGTTTTAAAGCTTGATTTGTGAAAAGCTTATGACTGTATTGACTGGTGTCAACTCAGATTGATTCTTCTCAAAGTGGGCTTGGGTATCCAATTAACAAATTTGATTATGTCATGTGTAACTTCTCCATCCTTCACGGTCTTAGTAAATGGAGAACCTTAAGAAGTATTTAGAATCGAGAGGGGGGTTCGTCAAGGCTGCCCACTTTCCCCTCTTCTATTCATTCTTATGATGGAGGGACTCAGCCTATTATTGAAGAAAGCAGTTGTTGATGGACTGATTTCAGGTATAAATGTTTCTAGAGTGACTAAAATTTTGCACTTGTTCTTTGTAGATGACGTTTTTATTATGTCAAAGGTGTGTCTTGATTAGTGGAAGCAGATAAAAGCTATCATTGAGATTTTTTGCAGTGAAACGGGACTCATAGTAAGTCAGCCAAAAACAATTGTTATTTATGAAGGTCTCAATGAGTTGGAGCTTTCTACATTCAAATCTCTCCTTCTTTTTTCTTCTAGCAAAATTTTAGAGGGTTTCAAGTATTTGAGGTATTACTTAAAGAGTGGTCCAAGTCGAGCAACAGATTGGGGCTGTCTAGTTGCCAAGTTTTCTCATAAAATTTTGGGTCGGTATAACTGGTGGTTCTCTTTAGGAGGAAGATACATTCTCATTAAATCTATCCTGGAAGGACAACTGGTCTTCTGGATGTCTCTGGAATCCTTTCCTCCCTCTATCCTCAATAAGATACGTAAATTGATTTTTCATTACTTATGGAATAGTCGGTCAGACTCTTGTCAACATCATCTATGAAGATGGGATCTTCTCGCCAGACCAAAAAAAAAGGGGGGGGTGAGGGTTTCGTAACCTCTATCATTTCAAGTTAGCCCTTAATGCTGCAACTCTTTGGAGACTTCTAACTCATCAAAGCACCTGGAACTAGGTTGTTATGGACAAGTATTTAAAATCTTCTTCTCTTATTAATTGGCTCAAACAGCCTCAGCACAATCGGTGTGCAGTCTCGAGGATGTGGTCAAGTCTGCTCAGATCATTGTCGGTTATTCTTCACTGGCTCTATTGGAGGCCAGGGGATGGGCATCTTATCGCCATAGGTAGATACAAGATTCTTGGCATGGGGGATCAAGCACGACTCAGTTTGGAACTTGTGCAGACTCTAACCGACAACCAAATTACTACATTATCCCAAGCCACAACTTTTGTAAACCTGATTACCTTGACAGAAGTTTGGAAATCCAGCATTGATTTGAATTTGATAGGTGCACGTGCAGTTGAGTGGAGTACATACATTGCTGAGTTGAATAAATCAGGTGTAACTCTGATGGGGGACCAAGCCGATTTGCTTCTTTGGTCTGGAGGGGATGGTTCAGGTGTTATTTCCGTTAAAAATTGCTATGATGCTCTCATTTCCACCTTCAATTTTCCCATCAGCCAAGGTTGGAAAGAAAGTTTGTGGAAGCGGAAAGTTCAACATAAGATTATTGTTTTCTTCTGGCTAGCAGTGGAGAATAGGTTACTCACATGGGACAACCTATAGTCAAAAGGTTGGATCGGTCCAGGTTACTGTCTTATGTGCAAGAATGATGATGAAGACATTCCACATCTCTTTATTCATTGTCCATTTTTAAAAGAGGTATGGTCTCATTGTTTGCAGATGCTAAATTTGATATCCCAGTGGTATGGAAATACTCTTAATGAGTGTATGGATGAGTGGAATAGCAGGCCATAAAATTCCAAAAAACTCCCTTTTCTAGTTTGTGTCACACACCCACTACGACAACTAAGATTTTCTTTTTCTTTACATATTTTCTTCGAGGAACAGAATCCCTGAATTTCTATGGGGCCTAGCACAGACCCTCCCTTCCCTTATGCTCCCCCATGTGATCGTTGGCTATGACTACAGGCCTTACCAAAAAGGTGCTTCCGGCTTTCGCGATTCGAGGAATCGCGATGCAAGCGTTCCCCTATTCTCTGTCTTTCAAAATGTCGAAAATAGAAAGGGTCTAACAGATCCCTAGCCCCTCCCTTGGGTCACTTTTCATACAACCGGTCCTATGGCCTGGTGTTGTTCCTCTAAATGCTTTTAGGGTTTTGCAATTCAGGAAATCGCGATGCAAGCGTTCCTCCTTTCCCTTTCGAATCCCCGGAACCTGAAATCTCGGTATCATCCGGATCTATGGTCCAAATAGTTGACTTGATCAATGGCCCAAATTAAATCCCGACATTCTACCTTTCGGGATTTCTGGAGAGGTCTTCACTCCTATTCCTCTGATGTCCAGAACCCCGGTGGCCTTAGATCTTCACCACGCGTCCCTACAAATGGAAGGTCTAAATTATTTTGGGACTCCTCCTTCTACCACATGACTCTGCCCTGTGACCTAGGGCTCATCCACAAAGCACGTTGGGGTTTTGCGTACTGATATTTCACGACTTGCGACAACGAGGGGGCTTGCCCTTTGGTTTCCTGGGTGCTGGAACGCCGACACCCATTCATGCTTAAACTGATTCAGGGTTTCACGTACTGGGATTTCACAACTAGCGAGGACAAGGGGTCTTGCCCTTGGGTTTTCCGGGTGCCGAAACCCATTCACGCTTAAACTAATTCGGGGTTTCACATACTGGGATTTCGCGACTGGTGAAGATCCACAGTAGAGAGTTTCCTTACCTCTCGAAACTTCGATCCCCGAATTCCCGATATGGGAATTTATGTATGAGATAAACGGTTGTGAGCCTCCCCTGATCCGACGGTCCATAGAGCTCCGACAGATTCGATGACTGGCACGATTTCGCAAACCAGGAACTCGTGATGTCGCGACTCCAAAATCCCTTGCCGCTCCAAACCCCAAACTCTGAATGTGTGGATATTCAAGGGTTTAAACCCCGTGCGCCTTCATCTAATCCAACGAATGTTGGGTATTGATGCTAGATCTGATGGTTCATATGTGTCCCCCTTGCGCACTCTCCTCCTCTAGATCCATCAGTCTTTGACAGATCTGGGGTATTTCCGAAAGGATTCCGACCATTCATCGACCAAACGATGGGGTAATCTCTTTCGATAGTTGGACTCGCTATCCTTTATGAGCTTTGATCACGAAATTCAACCTCTCGGAACTTCAAACTCCCACAACTCTAAGACCTTAGAGAGATACTCTTTCTTGCACAAGATTTCCAGACCCGGATCGCATGAACCTTCAGACGGTTCTTGGGCAATTGTCCCTAATCTTGGTCGAGTTCCTGGGTAAAGGTTCGGTATGGTTCCAAGGTTTATGGGGTAATTCCCAGGGGAGAGTACTCTCGAGGATCCTTCCTATAATATTACGAGAATCAAGCAAACAAGACAATTCTCGATGGAGAAAACTCATGCCCCAGACTTAATCATTTGTACAGAAACCAACTATGGCACGTAAGTATACACCTACACCCATTATTTCCAGTCTAAAACAACAGAAAATCATTCCACACAGAAATCATTATGGGTGTATAAACATGAACATGTATTCATGATATACAATTCAAAATACAAGGCATAAAATACTTATCAGAAAACATCGGGTGTGATGCGACTGCTGAGAGGGGTGGTCATTTCCACCCAACCGTAGGCTTAGTGACTCTAAACGGATTTATCACTGGCCACCCCCGAGCTAGACCATGATGCTCGAGATTCAGTCTCCTACTTCCAACTCAACAGAAGTCAAGGATGAAGGTTACTCTCCTTCTCCTCTGTTCATAACTCCCTATATTTCTCGAGTTTCTCTCGGTTCTCTTCCGCAATTTTTGTCACGCGTGTTCTCCTCCCTTCCTTTACCACACTTCCTCTCTTACCTTTTTTCTGTAAGATTGTGTGTAGCACAAATTTCCCCGTCCATGGTCAAGTCTGGGAGATGTTACGGATGGGAGGTTCACCCCCATCCCCTCATTAACTCTTGAGGATCCTCCCAACCTACCAATCTGATGGGAAATCCATTCCAAGGTCAAAGAGCTGCTTTGATCTTTGAGCAAGTAAAAACCAGTACGGTACTGGCCTGGTGGAAGTTAGCGCAACCATTCCAGGTCCCTTCCACCACCTCTCATTAGCCATCGTGGTCTCTTTTAGCACATCCCCCCCCAATAGTCATGCAACACATAATCATAACATAATTTACATTCATCGACCTTCTATACAAAGGTCCGCCAAATCAAACATTCACATATTTTGTGTTTTCCATAGTTCTTGGCCAATATAGTTATTTTTATAGACTGGGGGAAACAGGGTGTTACAATTCCCTCCCCCTTAAAGGAACATCATCCTCGATGTTCTATCTATATATATGATGTGTATGTACAGAAGTAAACAAAATCGGATATGCCTGTTTCATGGCATCTTCCATTTCCCATGTAGCCTCATCTGGGCCAAAATGTTTCCACTACACCTTGAACTGTGCAATGGTTCAGTTCCTGAGTGGGGTTTCCTTTCTGTCCAGTATGCATTGAGGTTCTAGCAGGAATTCTCCCTCCGGTTCCACCTGGATCACAGACCAGACAATTATATGATTAGAATCGCGTACATATTTCTTCAATAATGAAACATGGAAAACATTATGTGCTTTTACCGTGGGAGGAAGTGCTAGCCTATAGGCTACAGGTCCCATTCTATATGGAACTTCAAAGGGTCTGCAATACCAAGGTGCCAACTTGGCACAAGCTCCCATCCTCAACGAACTCTTCCTGGGCCTAACTCTGAGATATACGTGGTCTCCCGTCTTGAATTCTCTTGGAGTTCTCTTTTGGTTGGCGTAACTTTTATGTTTGTTCTGAGCGACCTTCAGATTTTGTTTTATCTGAATCACTTGTTGTTCCATTTCTTTCAGCATGTCGGGTCCAATAGTAATTATGTTTACGGGATTACTCCAACTAACTGGGGTGTTGCACAGTCTACCATAGAGGACTTCGAAGGGACTTGTTAACTCCCAAAATGAAACCGTCCTTTTGGCCGAGTTTGGGTGGATATCATAGCTTTCAGTAGTAGCTTCAAGTCATTTTCGAGTTTTTTCGGTTCGGAAAATTTTTGGTTTTTGTGGTGGGTCTTAGGAAATAATCGAAA
>ML847261.1:44943-65392 GCA_009831015.1 Picea engelmannii | reverse complement strand
TTCTCTTAGTGTGGGGTGGTCTTCGAGGCTTGGTTTGTCATCTTCAACTGATTCCAACACCTGTATCGCATAAAGTGGACATCCCTTTCTACAATACTTTCTCATTTGAAGGGATGATATTCGTCTCACCGAGATAGGTTTTTGAATCCCTCGAAGGGTTATCCTTCTTCCTTCTTCACCTACACATTCTAAGGTTTTATGGTAACAGTCCAATCTGGCTTTATATGTGGCTAGCCAGTCCATACCAATCAACATGTCATATGATCCTAGGGGTAGTATGTTAAGGGTTGCTTGGGTGGGGAATTCACCCATTATAAATTTTCAAGCTGGTATGACCTCCGCTACCTTTCTTTTGGTGTCAGTGGCTAACTGTACTAGCCATGGCTTGGCGTGTTTATGTGGCTGTAATTTACACTTATCAACAGCCTTAGGAGCTATATAACTCAAATTTGAACCAAGGTCAGTTAGAATAGACACTAGATTGTTGGTGATCATGCCTTCCATATCCACCACTGAATCTTGGTGGTCATCTTTCTTATTATCCAAGGCTACATAGATTTGCAGCACACTCCTGGCCACATCATTGACGGTGGTAGCTTCTTGAATGTTGTAAATTCTCTGACTGTTCTGTTGTTGGTGCGGGCAGTCCCTCAGTAGATGTTCTTCTCCACAACCCCAACATTTCAAGGGTTCTCTCTTTGGGTTATCAATCTTTCCTGGGGTAGATCCAAACAGTTTATTTCCACTCTGGGAGGGAAAATTTTGTTGGTGTACACTTCAGGTTGGGAAGATCATCCTTGAGTCCTTTTATAGTTTTTAAATCTTGGGGATTTTAACCCCTTTTTCTGGAATCCCAAACTATTCTTCTACTTCCATCCTTCACGAGGTTCTATCCGATGCCCCAGTTGTTCATAACAGAATCTTACCTTTCAAATAGTGTCTTCTAGGGTCTTTGGCTCGTCAAACTCAATCCTGTTCTGATAGTCCTTAGGTAGTCCATTGATGAATCATTGCACATTTCCCTTTTCTAATTTTATATAGGGTATGTACCTCAGCAACTCGAGGAATCTGCTAACATATTGCTCTATGGTGAGTTGCCCCAGCTCGAGTTCATAGAATTCTTTAGTCTTTCCGTCGAAATACTTTTCCAATAGATACTTCTTCCTGAAGTATTTCTCAAACCGTTCCCAAGATAGGTCCTCTTCATGAATCCCTTTTACATTCTTAAGGTCTTCCCACCAAATGGAATCCTTCCCATTCAGGTTGAAAGTGGTTACTCGAGCCTTCAAATTTTCTGAGAAGTCATGGACTCTGAAATACTTCTTTAGTCCAAGCAGCCAGGCCTTCGCTTCCTCCCCCTTCTTTATTTCACCATCAAAAGAGGGTAGTTTGGCCTTCTTAAACTCTTCGATATTATGACTTTTGGAATGCTTTCTCTTCTTTTGTTTTCTTCAGGAATAAGAACTAGTTTTGCTAAGAAGATCCCTTCGAGTCGCCAGTTTCCTTTCGAGAGGACTCGTCCAACTCTTGTCCCTTGTCTCTAGGGTGAACCTTTCTCGAGGTTCTCTTCCTAGTGTGGCCACTTCAAAGACCATGTTTCCATATCTCAGGTGGACTTCGACTTTTCTTTGTCTATCGTTGGTCCGCTTGGCTGGTGTCAGGTCCATGCTGCAATTGTCTTTGTATGTCGGATAAACTCTGCAGCAAGACTACATTAATTTCCGTTTGCTTCTCTTTCTCTTTTATCAACCTCTCGTTGTCGACCTTGTAGCTCTGGAGTTCGACCATGAGGCTTCTCACAGTCTCAGCTATATTTGGAGGGGGCTCTACCTCTCTCCTTTTGTCGGACGCTTCATCTCTATTGTGGGAGCCATCCCCCACTTTGTGGTGCATCACCATTCTATGTGTTTACAATTTTTCCTGCGGTTGATCGTCCGCTTGTTGTGCAAGAAAAACACTTGTTGTTAGTCAATATTATATTCATTCACAATCAGCGCATAATTCATATTTTTTTCAAATGCATACACACAATAGGAATTTTCAATCTTAACTTCAGATTTTGATAAGGGGGGTTAGGATAGAGAGTTACTCCTTTTCAAGAGTACTTTAGATGGAGTTCCTACGCAACTCGTCCATGAGCCCAAGAAGGCCAAGTGTTGTAACCATGCTCTGATACCAATTTGTCACACACCCACTACGAAAACCTATATTTTTCATCTTTTTCTTCAAGGGACAGAATCCCCGAGACTTCTATGGGGCCTAGTGCAGACCCTCCCTTCCCTTATCCTCCTCCAAATGACCACAACCTGGCCTTAGCACAAGTGCCTTTCGCAACTCACGAGTTGGGAGTCAAGACTCTCAACTCCCCTTTGTTATTGGACTAATCGGTAGGTGCAGACACTAACAGATCTCCCTAGATCCACCTGGATCTAGAACAAAATAGGACAGGACATGACTCTTTCCCTAAGTTGTAATAATTGAATCTACTAATAGGAAGGAATAAGTGACATACCTTTATATCGCTTCCTTAAGTATCTGTTGTTCTCGCTTCGCTCTGGTGCTCTTGTGAAGTCAAGTCCAAGACAACACAAACCAACCAAAGTGAAGATAGAAAAGTATATTCAATGTCAACTTATGCATATGATCAAGGAATTACACAATAAAGTAAGAGTGACTTTATAGGAAAGGGACATGTCGCTGTATCATATTAATTGAAAGTAGAAGATACAACTTGATCACCTTGATGTTGCAAGCTTCCTTTCACTGACCCTTGGTTCCAACACACACAATTGCTCTGTAATTTTATGAAGAAGATCCAATTCCTCTTGATAGACCAAATAGAGTCTTCAAGCTTCTGTCCAAGCAGGGTTCTTCACACAATTCTTCATTCAATCTTGCTTAACCTTTTCCATGAAAAACCTTTCAATATACAGGAGAAGGAGAGATGGTTACATGGATGAGGATGATCCCATCAAATCTAAGAAGTCAATAAAATGACAACCATACGAATGCCAACTCATTTTCTAGAAGATTCCCTTCTAGAACCCTTGAGACCTCTTCTCCTTTCCAAGCTTAAAAATAGGTTCGCACCCAGTGTATGGAGTAGAATGCGAGAAGTTTGCATCCTAAGTGTGGGTGGCCTACGAGAATGAGGGATTATCGCACCCTAGGCCATAGGCAGCCTGCAACCTCACTTTAAAAATATGTTTTTGGAAGGAGACAAGAGCCACTTTTCTCAGGCAAAAAGTCCTTGTTGGGAGCCTGAACACACCATTGTTAAGATATCACCAGAATGACCAAAATCATGTGTAACAGAATGTCCCCCAAAGTATGAGGCCGAAATCTGTGACAACGGAAATACTTTGTAAATTGCGTGTGTGTGTGAGAAACCAGGAATGCACCTAATTGAAAACCTGCAAACAACCAAGCATCTACAAAATATAATACCAGTTTTGAGGTAGGCATTCCCATACTCAGATCACAGATGGATGACATCATGAACGTAGGTCATGGCCACCAATCATACACCATGGATCCATGCTATCAAAAATACTGCATAGCCACCAGAAATACACTATGGATCTATGCGAGAAGACTCAAATTAAGATGACATAGTTGCGTGACATACAAAGTGGATCTATGTGTCTGTAAATCATACATATTCCATCGCAGCCTGGCTCAAAAAAGATGAGACTCAGGGTCTTCAATCCCTTCACCTAAAAGTACAAATCTAGCCATGTGATTACATGTGATGAAGTCGAACATGGTAGAAACCACTTGATTACCGGTCTTTGATGAAACCATTAACAAGTGCGAGGGAAATCACCATTAATGTCAATGACTCCCAAGGTACACTAGTACAATCTAAAGAATGTGAATAAATGAGCTGAGGTCAAACATTCGACGGAATATCCCAATCAGGGGTCAATAATGAAAACCCACTATCGAAAGTGAGGAAGCTTGTCATTGAGGCATGCAAGTTCCAAGGCACCAAATAATTTCTAAGTCTTGTTTCCGGATAATGAGTTGGAGTCGATGGAACAAAACGCGTCACAGGAGGGCCTTGATGTATCCCCCATCAATGACACGAAATAAGTAACAGATTTTGAAGGTGAAATAGAGTATGAATATATGTCAAAATGAACATAGGGAAGGCTGACACGGTAAGACTGGACAACTATAGATGGCCAACTCAATAGCAGGTTTGGATGAACTTCTCTTGAACATATGAATGAAATGTCCAAGGACTTGGAAGCACTGACTCAGAGATGACCCAGGATATGAACTTGAAACAAGTTGAATGAGAGACAAATGGATTTCCCAAACCGACTTCAAATAACAAATAGGGGGTGTCATGTTCAAGAGTGACAGTTATTGTCAATAATATGAATACGAAAACACATCCCTTTCCCAAATTTCCCCCCACCATTTCTGGAGAGTAACTCTTTATTTTTATGCAAGCTTGAGGAGGATAATATATGCTTGTTGATGTAAGCTCATCCTTTGGACGAGTCCCTCGGAGTATGTTTAGCACACCCTAGGAAGGAGTGGATCGGTCCCATTACGGGTCTTTCAATGTTTGTTTAACAAGTCCAAAGATATAAAACTTGAGGGTTTTTCATGTCTTGAGAGTCTGAAAAACACTTAAAGAGAACTCTCTCAGTTCCTTTTTCATAAAATAGTTCGACAGGACCGAAAAAGTGATAAACTATCGCCCATCGAACGTTTTGTTCAAATACTTTTACGAGCATGAACAGAACAAGGTCGCTCGGCAATCTTTTCATTTTTATGGAGTGTGAAAAGATCTTAAAGGATATTCCTTTGTGTTCGTCATTTTCGTGTCACCATGAAGAGTACGAAAATACGAGAAAAGTATACTCAGTTACGTTATCATGTATTTTCGAGCGCGAGAACGAACGAAAACTGAGCTCAAAGTTTTTCTAAAAACTATTAAAAGTAGTCGTACATGCGACGAAAAAAGAAAAAACATACGTACTCCTTCGTGTGGACTTCAAAGTCATTATATCTGCAAAAAATCACACTCACAGGGCTATTAGGCATTATGTTTGATGGAAAAAACCATATAAAAATCAACAAAAAAGGTAAAAAGTAAATAAATGTGGGTAAAAAGGGATTTTACCATTTTCATTGTGATTTTGCCAAGACGTTTTCCCAAAACACCTCATTTTCCCCCAAATTTCATTGCTCGATTGCAGGAGGCAAAAGCGACCATTTGGCGAACCGTCTCCGTCAACGAGGTAAGCTCTTGATCTTCTATCTTTTCCATGGTTTAGTTTTTGTTTTCATTGGCAATTTTCAAGGTTTTAGGTTTGTTTTAGGGCCAAAACTTGTGCCCGGGCATTCTCGCAGGCTAGCCATACGGGACCTGTGAGAATGCATGATTCTCGCAGGCAGCCTTAAGGGCACCTGCGAGAATCTTACATTGTGCTAAAGGGGCACCTGCAAGGGCTAAAAAATGAAATTTCAATTTGATTTTTTCTCAATAAAAAATAGGCCAAGGTTTGAAATGAGTTGTTGACCCTTCTCTTATGGTTCTTGTGTAGGCATTTGACCGTCACGATGCTGGAGTGGCGAGAAAGAGAACATGAGGAGGAGGATGCTATTGTTGGGAATGACCTGGTTACCCTTGCTGCCCTCTGAGAATGTGGGATCTTGAAATTCTTCCGGATTCTGGGCATGAGGGCCCAAATCAGGTTGTTGGAGTACCTGGTTCATATGTGGGACGTGGACCAATATCTATTTCACGTGGGAGTCCACACCTTGACTCTATATATCAAGGATATCTACTTTCTGACAGAGTTATCATGGCGTGGGTACCATGTTAGCTTGCCCGGTAGCCGAGGTGGCGGACTCCCTATGAGTGAGTATTGTCACCAGTACTGTGTCCCAGAGGTAGAAAGAAGCAAAGGCAAAGTGGCTATTTGGGGGGTCCAATATTTGACTATGTGAACCATCTTGTTCACTATAGAACGCATGGTCGGGAGTGCAGCTCCACACATGGCTCTCCAGAGCTACTTCTAATATGCCATAGAGTGCACAAAGATGCAAGTCTTCAACTGGTCGGAATGAAGTTCTCCGCAGTATGAAGAGGCAATTGACGAAATGCAGCAAGGGAGACCTGAAGAGGTTTGGGTACGAATCACTTTTACTGTCCTTCTTTATAGAGAGGGTCCCATTGCTGAGATTATAGGTTGAGTGGGGTTTACCGGCCCCACAGGATATGAGGATGCTGAGGTGGTGCAACTTCATGGCCCGACACGTAGCTGGGCCCATCATCAAATACAATAATTCATTTTTTCACTGGTTGCGACCACAGATGTTGATGGTTGATGACTATGCCTATTCTATATTAGACTTCCAAGGGGATCTGAATTTATCCCTACATGAGGATGCTCAGTGGGGTGACCTAGGTAAGAAGTACACAATTTGTTCTTTTAAATGTTTTTGTAATTTTTATCATATAAAATGTTTTTATGTTTGTCCAAGAACTGATAAAAAAATCTCTTTTTGATGACACAGATGTGGGGCCATATCAACCTCCAGGGACATCTCCTATTCAACGGCGAGGGGAGGTGGCTCTTGTGGCACGATGGGATGTTGAAGACTATGAGGCAGTGGAGAAAAACTTGTAGGGGTTGACTGTTGATATTCCAGACATGGCTATCAGGGAGATCCCTCGGCGTTATCATTACCACACTATGGGCATGTCAGAGTCTATTAGTCGAATACTTCGTAGGGTGGCCCGAGCAGTTGTGTGTTATCATGAGCATCACCCATGATGCTATTTTGTAGAAGCTGCGAGCTTCATTTTTGAGGTTTTGGTCCTTGGATAGAAACTTTTTGTAAAAAAATATTGATCGTTATATACATATATATGGCTTCTACTAGCTTATCTTGTGTTGTGTGATACATGTGATTTGATTGGTTTATAAATGACCCAAATTTCTGTCTAATACATAGTTAGCTAATGCATCAGTTAATGTATTTAGACATCTAGGAATGTGCTGATACTCAATATAATCAAAATAATGTTCCAAGAGGTGAATTCGTAAATATACCCGTAATAAAGTAGGACTTTGAATATCATAGACATTACTTAATTGTAGTACTACTAGCTGCGAATCGAGTTGTACAACCAAGTGACGAATACCGAGCAAAATAGAATCAATCAACAATTCGATAACGGTGCTATACTCTGCAATATTGTTGGTCGCATGGCTGAGACACACACCTCGTAGAGTGATAAGTTCCTTTGTATGGGCGTAAAATTCCCAAGCAGTAGAAGCAAGGTTCTGAGTACTACGGCTAGCACCATTAGCGAAGCCAATGTGGGGTAGCGAAGACTCCAACATCTGGAAACCAAACACAATGTAACATAAGGGTAGAGACCAGATAATGAAAAAGCATACTACAGTAACACACAAGAAGTATGATACAATAAAATACAAGTACTCATGCACATGTGATATTAGGCATAGTACTTGTTTAAGTACAACCCATTTCTGGGTTCGGTCAAAGGGATACCATCGTAATCTACTAACTTGTAAGATCCTTTCTCCAAAACTCATCTAACGATATACGGACCTCACCACACAGCTTCAAATTTTCCAGCTCCTAGCATATCCCAATCTTGTTCGTAAAGGAGAACCAGATCACCTTCAGAGAAAACGTGAGGCTTGACATGTTTGTCGTATTGGGCTTTGACGCGTTTCTTCTAGGCTTCTATGACTAGGGCGGCGTCGCGACAAGTTTTGTCTAATCGCATGAGATACAAAAGACATTCTTCTTCGACATAAGTGTTTGGGAGGAGTTCAACGACTAGTTTTAGGGAGGGTATCTCACATTCAATCGACAAGATGGCTTCTAAACCATAGACTAACCGGAATGTTGTAAACCTAGTAGCAGACTTGACGGATGTCCGGTAAGCCCACAATGCTGAAAACAACATCGTGTGCCAACTTTTTTTTTGAATCCCTATCATTCATCGAAGCATAGTTATGAGGACTTTGTTAATTGCTTCAACTTGGCCATTGGCTTGTGGGTAATAGGGTGTTGAGTTTTCATGGTGAAGACCCAACTTTTCAGTGAGTTCGGACATCATGAAGTTTCTAAAGTGTCTACCATGATCGGTGACGATAGCCTGAGGAACACCAAAATGAGCTATGATGTGATTGAATATGAATAATTCTACGGTCTTTCCGGTGTTGTCAAATGTCGACATCGCCTCGGCCCATTTCGTAAAATAATCTATGGCTACAATAATGTATCCATGCCCCCCGACTGAGTGGGGGTGACATGTCATGAAATCGATACCCCATTTTGCAAAAGGACCAATGGAGACCACAGGGTGAAGAGGAGAAGGATGTGACTGTATTTTATGGTTGTAGGTATGGAAAGCGTGGAATTTTTGGACGGAAATTATACAATCATTAAATAAAGAAGGCCAAAAATACCCTGCTCGCAAGATCTTCTGGGCAGTAGCATACCCAAACATATGACCACCACAAGCCCTAGAATGGCAGTCATTTAGGGCTTTCTCTACTTCATCAAACGTGAGGCAATGTCGAAAAACTGAGTCAATCAGACAACGATAAAGAGTATCACCGAGGATAATATACTAACGGGCTTGGTAGCGTATTCGATGGCGATCAGTACTAGACAAATTGGACCAAAAAGTATGGGTTTGGAGATATATGATGATATCTCCGTACCAAATATCATTGTCCCTAATCAAGAAAATGGATTCATCAGGTAATGAATCGAATGCTACATTTTCTGTCTCGGAGTAGGGAAAGTCGCATATCAACTCAAAAAACACTAAGTATTTCTTAGACTTAGCACGTTCGAATTCTAAGTCAAACTCCTGGAGTATCACGATCCATTTGGAGTATTTTTCTCCTAACAGTTGACGGGTGAGAATGTGCTGCATAGGGTTGCAGTTAGAAATTACCATAGTCTTGTGAGAGAGGATATAGTGTTGGAAACATTGAACTGCTTGGACGGCTGCCAAGGCCATTTTTTCAACATGTAAATACTTGGTTTCGGTAGGCGTTAGACTTCGAATCAAGTAATAGATGACATGTTCGTCATGAGAATCATCCTCCTGGATGAGAACCATAGCGATGGTGTAATCCAAGGCTGCGAGGTAGAGGAAATAATCATGGCTATAATCAGGTGGGAAGAAAAGTAGAGTACGTGTCAGGGACAGTTTCAAAGCTTTGAAGGCTTTGTTGGCAATGGTATCCCATATGAACTCAGACCCCTTTTTGAGTAGTCGCGTAATTCCAAGAGTTAGCTCGACATAGTTCAGGATGAAACGACGAAGAAATCTTTCTTTCCCTTGCAAACTTTGTAACTAGTGAAGCGAAGAAGGGGGAGGTAGATTGAGAATCACCTTGACCTTCAAAGGATCTACCCTGATCCCTTGACGTGAAACAATAAAGCCTAGAATTCGGTCGGATTCTATGCAGAAAACACATTTGTGAGGATTCAAGCGTATATGGTAAAACCGACATCGGAGGTGTATTGGATGATCGACATGTTGCATGGAATGCGTGGGTATGTCGTCGAGATATGGCTACACGATGTGCTTGATATCATGGAAGGCATAAGACATAGCACATTGAAAAGTTGTGCCAGCGTTTTTTAGACTGAAAGGAAGTTTCTGATAGGCAAAAGTGCCCCAAGAAAATATAAAAGTGGTTTTGTGTTGGTCCTCGGGAACGATATTGATTTGATTATATCCAGAGAAACCATCCATCAGAGAGAAGATTTCACTTCTGTCACAATTTTCAACGATCTGGTCGACGAAGGGGGTAGGAAAGTTGTCTTTAGGACATGATTTGTTAATATCCCTATAATCAACGCACACGTGGATTGTTCCTTGTTTCTTTTCGATCAGGACAAGATTGGAAACCTAGTCAGTGAGAGCCACCGGGTAAATGAATCCAACTTTGAGAAGTTTCTCGACTTCAAGCTTGATAGCGACTTCTTTATGTGGGTGGACCAGACAAAGGCATTGCCAGATGGTTTTATCATCTGGCTATGTCTTAATCTCATGTATCACAATGTCGGGGTCAATACCCAACATTTCTTCATAGCTCCAGGAAAATACGTCATGAAATTATTTGAAAAGTGACTTATAGGTGACGATTTTATTAGGGGAACACGAAGCTCCGATGTGCACATTTTCGACAATTCCAAGTTTTATGGATATGTCGAGGGGGATGGTGGGTGAGATATTACTTAAGTTCCCTTCGGAAAACACATCTTGTGTAGGCTTGGGAATGGTAGAAATGACAACAATGGTCGATGGGGTCGCGATCCATTGGTAGCTCTCGAGGGTGTGTTGTTCCAGGAAGAGGATGGAACGATGATGTCCATCATTCCAGGGGGTGTCTTCCATAACAGACATAATCATCTCATCTGTGAAAAAAATGACGCGGAAAGGATCTGGAGATAGATCACCAAGAGAGGGGGTAGAAAGGGTTGTCGATTGAATGTCCTGATAGGTAGATTCGACCGGACTCAAAGGCATTTTGTCTCCATAACGAAGATGATCGTTGGGGTTGGGTACCATCCATGGGTCATGAGACATAGGGGTTCCATGAATAGAGGTGGAGATCATGTTGATTGAAGCAACATATGGATGTGGAACATCGGGTGGTGGGATGGGGAAGGTACCCATTAATGAGGAGTCTTTAAGAAGACCCACACCAACGTTCTCATATCCGGGGGGGTTTTGGAAATGAACGGTACGTTGCTAGTATGTGCATCCGAGTTAAAGAAGGCTAATTGGTCAATGGTAATTACCTTTCCTTGATGTGAAAAACATACAAAACGGAAAAGAGTCGACACAACTGCGCACATGGAATCAATCCAGCTACGACCAAGTAGAAGGTTGTAATCGAGAGGAGCGTCAAACACTTCCACTTCAACTTGGACCATTTTTCCTTCTAACGTAATTGGAAACGAAGGGAGGACACCGTAAGGCTTAAAACCAGAGCCATTAAAGGCTTTGAGTGTGTTGTGGGATTCAGTCAAAGAAGGAGAGTCGATGGCTTTCCAGCAGGTAATAGACATGACTTACGTCGAGGCACCCTCGTCGATAACAGTTCTACAATTTTTTTTGTCAGAGACAATAACTTGTATTTGGAATGCGAGTTGAGGGGGTAATCTTGGAATGTGATCTTCCAAGTCAAAAATTATTAAATTCGTATCCGTAGGGTTGATTTCACCAATAGCTTTCAACAGTGCCTTCTGTTGTATAGGACAACTTTGAAGGACTTCGAGGGCTGACATCGTAGATGGTTCTTGGGCCAGATCTTCAACAATACTGTAGTTCTGGGCAGTACGGGCATGAGGATTGAATGTCGATTTCCTAATGACGCCCTTTGGAGGAGAGCGAAGAACTATGTCGAGGCTCGGTCGTTCAAGTTGAAGAGAACCATTGGTAGGTGGAGTCACGGGAGAGGGTTGGACCAATGAAGGAGGTATAGTATCAACCTTCTCTTTGGAGGAAGAATAATATTTGGCTTGAGCGGTAAGTGTGATGTCATTTTTCTTTGACTATCCTGTACACATTAAGACATAGGATGTATTGGAGGGGGATGGTTGGTTGTGAATGACCAATTGAGCATGTTGTTGAGAACGGAAGGGTTGTGACAATACGGTTGGAGTGGGTGGTTTCGTGGTCCCTTGAAGAAACTTAGTAACCTTGGCTCGTCGTGGACAATCCTTAGTGTAGTGATCATCACCACAAATAACACAAGGGTATCGGGGTTTGTGCTTATCCCTATCATCAACAGGTGGTGTTTTGGTTCTCTTTGCTTGCGAATTATTTTTGTCCTCCTTCTTACCCTTTCCCTTTCTGGATTTGTTTTTACCGGTGGGGGTAGATTGAACAAAATTTACCTCATAGTTCTTTCCGGTGGGAGGGGTAGGAGATGGAGCATTTTGAACATTAGAAGAAATGGGTTTGGGGTTGTTGCTAGAGGTTTGGACGGAATGCGGTTGGGCATGGAAAGTGCCAATCACACCATCGACCACATGAGAAGCAACAGGAGTAGTTGAAGTGGAGGAAGTAGAAGGACGAGGCGCATCAGGGAGTAAGTCGTAAAGAGTACCCGTTTGTGAGTAAACGAGGTCAAGGTATTGAGCATGACTAATGGCCTATTCTTCCGTGACAACTCCACCCATGGCGATGTCATGACTGATGTCATTCATGAATGATTTTGTGAACCACTCTGCCAACAACTAATCGGGAAGTTTGAGTTTGATGAGACATTGTCTCTGTTGCCACTCATGAATGTGATCAGAGATATGAGTGGATTTGGTTTGTTTAAAAGAACTCAAAATCTTGGTCCCTGTTTCATAGCGGATCAGTAATTGGTAGTGGGTGAGGAAAGCCATAGCGAGGGTGTTGAAGTCGGCGAAAAAACCTCGTGGTAATTCTATATACCACTTCGCGGTGGAGCTCATGAGGGTTCTCTGAAAAAGGCATAAATGAATAGAGTCATCCATCAAGGAGTTGGATGAGTACCAAAGGTGAAAATTCATTAGGTGATTTTTCAGGTCCTCTCCCGGTTTGCCATCAAATTTAGGGATGTCATATGGTAGTTTGGCTAGAATGGCAGGCCATTGGGGAGAGTAATGGATCAGATCATTTAAAATCCTCGACAGATCCAAGAGGTCCAAGGTGGCTAAGAAAGGTAATTGTCTGTTCACATGTGGGTACTGGTGACTTTGGGGAGGGAGTCCCATCGGCAAACCAGTGGGACCATAAGCAGTCTGCATATAATGTGAAGATCTGGGCATATTCGGTGGTTGTTGTGGAGGCAAGTAACTCATAGGGTTTTACCCTTGAATGGGGGCGTGGGGTTGAGCATTCAAGCCCCAAATAGGATTAGATGTACCTGGATAGGGTTGGCCTGTACCGAGGGGTATGACGGAGCTAGCCAGAGGTTGTTGCCCCCCAGTCGGGTGAGGATTATGTTGTATAAGATGATTCCAATACTGGGCCAAGGATGGAGGTATGTTTTTTCCATAGGGTGGGGTCGGTGGGGGTTGCCCTCCAATCAGGGGTTGTGTTCCAATTGGAATTTTCCCTACAAGGGGGGGTTGAGTTGGGCCTCCTTGGTGAAATTGTCCACCAACAAGAACATGGTAATTTGTTGTGAATGACGGAATGGTGCCACTAGGATCAGTGCCTCTGATAGAGGATGGAAAAGGTCCTCTAAAAGGGGGTGGAGGAAGTGTCGGAATGAAACTGGGAGGAGAGTTCCCAGAAGGAGTGGGACCACCAGGAGTTTCAAATGTGATTTGCGTAGGAGCGGAAATAGAGGCATTCAATGCACAGTATCTGGGTGGAAGTGTCAGGGTGACTCTGGGTGAAATCAGTGTTCCAATGGGGGCTTGGCTAGCCTTGGTAATCCTGGTGTGAAGACTTGTAGTATCTATGTAATGGACCATTTGTAAAGGGAGATTCAAGATGTGGTCAGCTCACGAAGCTTCTGTACCAAGAAAATAACAAGCAGTTGTAAAAGGTATTGTGTCTAGATCAGATGTTTTAGGTAGAATAGGTGAGATGGTGATATCAACGCCTTCTCTTGAACCAAAGAGATCCTGTCTAAAAATGCCAGTAATCCAAAAAGGATCTTGACCCTCAGGTCCTGGGAAAGGTCTAGTCAATGATCCAGAAGACAGAACAACCAAGTCTCCGAAAGAATTCACTCGCATAATATGTCTCTCGGAGTCGGGATGAAGTCGAAATTCCTCTCGAGAATTGGTAATTCAGAACCGTTCTAGAGAGTCAGTGCTTTCCACTTGTGGAGTGGTAACATCTTGGACTTCACTCTGTTGAGGAGAGCCCTCTGATGAGTTGTTAGGAAAGAGTTGAGAACCTTCTAGATTTTCTAGGGGTAAGCCTTTCATTCTACATGAACGACATGGAGGGTCAATTGTGATCGATTTAAAGACTTACGAAGAAAATTCTATGGTCAACTTGGGTAAACAAACAACATGCGCTAGTAAAAATCTAGGAAGCAAAACCAAGCAAACAAGACCTTCTAATTTCAAAGTCACTAGTTGGTGATGAAATCCAACGTCGCAACGACGAGACAAGAAGGGTCTGGGCTAGGGTGGAAAAGTTACGTTGACGACCTTCTTAACGAACTTACACCCTGGTGCAAGATCCCACACATAATCGTGGGTATACACTCCAAGGAGCCTGAGTGAGTTTGGCCAATGTCGATTCCAGTTACCGTGAAGACTTGCCCCTTCACAGTCACCTTGTGTAAGACCCTAATAACATAGGCCACTAAGGTTACCACCAACAACAATAAATCCTGGGGGAATAGTTGACAGTCCGATCCACACGCAAGGGTAGGGTATCTAACCCGAAATTAGCTTGAGAGGCTTCCACTCATCATTGTGGGTATACCTTCAAGTGACCCCCGTAATATGTGCAATCTCTACACTAATATCAACAAAGCAGGGTGAGTAACTCTGTCAATATCAATGCAACCTCAGGTTTGACCCTTGTGTGAGAAGGGATTCCCAGGACAAAATGTTGCAAATGGAATTTGACACTCCTTACCACAAGATTCTATTGTGTGTTTTGTGATTTGGAGAGTGTATCTCTCTGCCTATTCCAAAGCTCTAGCCTAGCTAATGTTGGTGTAATAGAGTCCTAGAAAATAGCTACTAGTTAGATTTTAAAAATTGTGCAATATTATTAAAGGCTGTTGTTACTCAAAGGAGATGGAAATGAAACCGATGTTGTGTGAGACTCTGACCCAACAATGCATAGATAGGGATGAAAGATACCAATTTTTGTTCGATGAATCCTATTTATAGGAGGGAAAGAGGAGTTTTCTGGAACAATCTTGAACTACGATATACGATCTTCTTTGAAATGCAATATCAACGAATCATGAACAATGCCAATTCTCTATTCGTTCTATTTCAACAATTGAATGCCAATATTTTCGAAATAAAAAATTGCTTTAAAGAGAAAAATGTTTTTTAATTTTCAATAGAAACCACACGACAGTGGTGGAACTAAGAAAAACCAACAACTAATGAAAAGAAATATACAACAAAACCAAACCAATCTTTCAATGAAGACAAAAATAACAAGCAGACAAGACTAGTATTTTCAAATGCATGAGGGCAATAACTTTCCAAGTAATGAGCAATTAAGAAAGACAATTAATCCCAACTTTTAAATCAATCATCGGCTCCCAACCAAACAAGCACTCAGGTTTCAGAACCAAAGATTATATCCTTGTTAAGAAAAGGTCAAGCGATAACAGTTGAGAAAAAATGAACAAGAAAAGCCTTTGATTTTCGAAGACTAATCATTCACAAAATCCGAAGTCAAGAAATAATCAATCAGTGGCCCAAGAAGTTCTTTGCAGACACACATACAAATCTGGGCATCTGAGAATACAAAAAACCTTAACCCAAAAATTTGCAAATGGGTTCACATGCTAGCAATGGTGTACAATGCGAGAATGAATCATTCTCGTAGGTTGGTCATAAGTAGAGTGCGAGAGTTTCGCACTGGACCGAACAACAGGGTGTGAACTCTAGTGGTTCTCGCAGGCTATAGAAGGGTTCGGTGCGAGAATGCTTGAAACTAAGAAAAATTTGGAAAAAGGACAAAAATTTTGAAGGAAATTCCAAAACCAGAGAGTCTGTTAGGGTATCCTCAAGACTTAGAGATTGATAGAAATGAAAAATGGTAAGGTAAGAGAAAATGGCCAAGGAAAAACCACCAAAAACCATTAGAAAATGGGTTGCATCCCCAGTGGAGTCGCCAATTTTGTTATCGGACTAATCGGTAGGTGCAGACACTAATAGATCTCCCTAGATCCACCTGGATCTAGAACAAAATAGGATAGGACACGACTCTTTCCCTAAGTTGTAATCATTGAATCTACTAATAGGAAGGAATAAGTGACATACCTTTATATTGCTTCCTTAGGTCTCTGTTTTTCCCACTTCGCTCCGGTGCTCTCGTGAAGTCAAGTCCAAGACAACACAAACCAACCAAAGTGAAGATAGCAAAGTATATTCAATGTCAACTTATGCATATGATCAAGGAATTACACAATAAAGTAAGAGTGAATTTATGGGAAAGGGACATATCGTTGTATCATATTTATTGAAAGTAGAAGATACGACCTGATCGCCTTGATGTTACAAGCTTCCTTTCAATGACCCTTGGTTCCAACACACACAATTGCTCTGTACTTGTATGAAGAATATCCAATTCCTCTTGATAGACCAAATAGAGTCTTCAAGCTTCTGTCCAAGCAGGGTTCTTCACACAATTCTTTCACCAATTCTTCATTCAATCTTGCTTAACCTTTTCCATGAGAAACCTTTCAATATATAGGAGAAGGAGAGATGGTTACATGGATGAGGATGATCCCATAAAATTTGAGAAGTCAGTAAAATTAAAACCATACAAATGGCAACTCATTTTCTAGAAGATTCCCTTCTAGAACCCTCGAGACCTCTTCTCCTTTCCAAGATTAAAAACAGGTTAGCACCCTATGTATGGAGCAGACTATGAGAAGTTTGCACCCTGTGTATGGAGAATACTGCGAGAAGTTCACACCCTAAGTGTGGGTGGCCTACTAGAATGAGGGATTCTCGCACCCTAGGCCATAGGCAGCCTACGAACTCACTTTAAAAATATGTTTTTTGGAAGGAGACAAGAGCCACTTTTCTTAGGCAAAAATTCCTTGTTGGGAGCCTGAACACACCATTGTAATTAAGATATGACCAGAATGACCAAAATCATGTGTAACACCCTTTCTCCAAACACCGATACCTGAGATACGCTACAGGTATGGCTCCCTCCTCACTAGCACCTGCTACATGTAACCGTAGGCTAGGCAAAACACTAATACCACTCACAACTTCGCTAGTTGAGGTGTTGAGCCCTCGTGCTCCTCCTTTGTGAATTCCTGAGACACGAGAGGTCAACATTATGTGGACTTTCCAAAAGAAACGTGCACACTCCACTTGTCTCCTCCACTATACTTTTATCACGAGTTGTGTTGTCGCCACCAGTCGCAAGAGACCTCGGCTCTTGTCGTTTCACGGCCTTAGTGATCAAGGTGAAACTTCTTCATCCTGTGAAACCCCGAGACACGATAAGTCAACAATGGGTTGACTCTTTCCCAGGTGACAAGTGTCCACCGCCAGTCACCCGCTTCCACCTTCCTTTGGGTGCTTGTTGTCATTCCACCTATCAACCACATGGTACCCAGTCATGGATGGGCCACGTGTTTGCACGAGCCCTCGGCGCTCGACACTTCGCTACTTCTACAGTCGAAAAGAAACTCTCTCAAGTTTCGAACCCCCGATAGGCGATAACCATGAAATTTTTGATCCCACAGTTCTCCCATGGCCTGGATCCAATAGTCACGATCACGTCGTGATCTCGCGAATCGTGAATTCATGCAGTCCTACCCTTGACCACTCCAATTCACGAGTCAGCGAAAAGCTACTCTCCTGCCTATACAAAGGCTAAGATAGAAGGTCAATAAGGCTCCATCAGATCCTTGGATCTACGGTCCTGGATCCCATCGCTACTTGCGAAGGTTGAAAGGTTCAAGGTGTTAACGCCTACGCTCTTTCTCTAGATCCATCGGTCTTGACAGATTTTGGGTATTCCCAAAAGAATTCCGACCATTCGTCTACCAAATGATAGGGTATTCTCTCTTTCTATAATTGGGCTCACTGTCCCTTCTGAGCTTGAATCATGAAATTCAACCTCTCAAGGCTTCAAAATCCCATGACTCTGAGACCTTAGATAGATACTCTTCCTTGCATAAGGTTTCCAGGTCCGGATTGCATGAACCTTTAGATGGTTCTTGGGTAATCACCCCTAATCTCAGTCGAGTCTCTGGGTAAAGGTTCGACACGGTTCTAAGGTTTATGGGGTAATCCCCAGGGAAGAGTACTCTCGAGGGGCCTTCCCAGATTATTACAAGAATCAAGCAAGCTAGATGATTCTCGGTGGAGTGAACTCATGCCGTAGACTCCACCATTTGTATAGAAACCAACGATGTCATGTAAGCATACACATGCATCCATTATTTCCAGTTTAAAACACTAGGCAATCATTCCACACAAAAATTATTATGGACATATAAACCTAAGCATGTATTCATGATATTCAATTCAAAATAAAAGGCATAAAACACTTATCAGATCCACCAGCATGATGCAACTACTGAGAGGGGTACTCATTTCCACCCAACCGTAGGCTCAGTGACTCCAAATGGATTTACCACTAGCCACCCCCGAGCTAGACCACAATGCTTTGAGGTCTAGTCTCCTACTTCCAACTTAGCAGAAGTCAAGGAAGAAGGTTACGTTTCTTCTCCTAATATAGAAAAATAATCCAGGATGAAGGTTACTCTCATTCTCCTGATACTTAGAACTCCCTACGTTTCCAGGGTTTTCTCCAGTTCTCCTCTGCGATCCCCATCGTGCGCGCTCTTCTCCCTTCCTTACCACATTTCCTCTCTTGCCAATTTTTTGTATGCAAGGTTGTGTGTGGTGCAAATTTCGTCATCCATAGTCAGGTCTAAGGGTTTTTACAGATGGTCGGTTCACCCCCATCCCCTCATTAACTCTTGAGGAGCCTCCCCACCGACCAATTTGACAGGAAATCCATTCCAGGATCAAAGAGTTTCTTTAGTTTTTGAGGAAGTGTAAACCAATATGGTACTGGCTTGGTGGAAGTTAACGCAACCATTCCAGGTCCCTTCCACCACCTCTCATTATCCATCGTGGTCTATTTTAGCACATCCCTCTCCTAGTAGTCATGCAACACATATTCATAACATAATTTACATTCATCGACCTTTTATGCAAAGGTCCATCAAATCAAACATTCACATCTTTGATTTTACCATAGTTCTTGGCCAAGATAGTTAGTTTTACAGACTGGGGGAAACAGGTTGTTACACACATGCAACGGAGATGGAAGAGTCCACACCTAGGAAAAAGACAAAGGAATCAAAGGATGGAGAATATGTATTTGTTTCATCCCTCACATGTGTTATCCCTCAAGGAAGTGATATTTGGCTTGTGGATAGAGGTGCTTTCAAGAACATGACTGGTTTCATAAGTTCCCTTACGAAATTGATAGAAAAGAGTTCATGGCTTCAACTGGAGCTTGGGGATGATTCGAGACACGCAGTCAAATAAGTAGGAGAAATACTCCTACCATCTTGATTCAGGTAATTCTATCTCAATTAAAGATGTATTGTTTGTACAAGGCTTGAAGAATAATCTTATTTCTATTTCTTTTTTAGAAGATAAAGGTTTCAGGGTAACTTTTGTGGATGGCCAAGTCCTTCTATGGCGCAAGATTTCAAGCATAGATTCTGCTACCGTGATTGGTGTCTGAGAGGGAGGATTGTATAAATTGAAGGGACACCAAGAACTATCCCTTATACACAACAATGTTAGCTCTAGTGAGATATGGCACTGAAGACTTGCTCACCTAAACTACAAAGCATTAATATTCTTGAGCAATATGGTTACAAGTCTACCAGATATGCAAGTAGAACGTGATGGAGTATGCAAAGGATACACACTTGGAAAGAATGCAAAGGGAATATTTTCAAGCAGTGACAATATATCCAAAGGGATCTTGGACATCATAAATTCAGATGTATGTGGACATATGATAGTACCATCCCTAGGTAACTTTGTATACTATGTTATTTTCATAGATGATTACTCACGTAAGATATGGATCTACTTCTTGAAAGTGAAAGATGAAGTTTTCAGTAAGTTTCAAGAATTTAAAGCTTTAGTGGAAAATATCTCTTGAAGAAATATTAAGATCTCGAGATCAGATAATGGAGGTGAATACACCTCAAATGAGTTTAAATACTTTGTATAGAAGTAGGGATTAAGAGGGAGTTGAAAACTCCTTATAACCCCCAACAAAATGGGGTTGCAGAGAGAAAGAACAGATCTATTGTAGAAGAAGTTAAATCCATGATCCATGGCCAGAAATACCCATGCATTTGTGGGTAGAGGCATCTAGTATGGTCATGTATGTCCAGAACAAAAGTCATCATAATATATTGGGGAACAAGACACCATAAGAAGTATTCTCTAGAAAGAAACCAGAATTCATTCACTTGTGGATATTTTTTTGTCCAATGTATATACATGTTCCCAAGGAGAAGAGAACAAAGTTGGAGCCTTCAGGAAAGAAGGGCACCTTCGTTGGATACAATGAGACTTTGAAGGCTTACATAATATACATTCTTGAATAGAGACATATTGAGATCAACTGAGACATGACATTTGATGAAGATGAAGCCTTCAAAATATCTAGGGAGTCTCATGTGGATGAGCATCGAGAGGAGTGGGAGGATCAAAG